>JAHHFK020001148.1:0-68603 GCA_024533555.2 Aedes koreicus
CTCAACTGATGTTTCAGCCATCGACGCAATATTATTATCTGTTCTTCTATCCAAATCCATTGTTAGCATATTCAAGTTAGAGTTTTTTTAATGTTTTAATCGCCTTACGCTGGTGATTAAAAACAACAAATTATAAGCTGTAATTATGAACAACAACTATGCATAGGCACTTTTGATTTGAACGTTCACATTTTCTTTGTTTATGATGTGCCTTCTCCACACTGATTTTATGGCTATCTTACGAAAGACTTGTTTACCTTGAGCAATTCAAACAAGTTTTATTCAAGCGTTACTCCTCGTTTTCAAGAATAGAACAAGTAAAGATGAACTTATGGCGCTCCTACAAAAATCTTGTTAGTCTTGTGCAAGAAATATTAGTATTATATGCGTTTTATGGTAGTTTTAGATAAAACCATTGAAAAAATGGCGAGCGTGGCTATTCTGGATTCCCTCCGAATGGTAGCCATTTTCATATATATGCAACAAAACTCTCGTTTCTCCAATGCTACGAACAATTTCTGCTGTTTAAAATACATTTTGAAACTTAAAATGGATTGTAGACACAATTTATTCTAGATCTAACAACTTATCAGCCTTGTCATCTAATTGTTGAATTGTCAAGTATTTTTTATTTTTCAAATAAATAAATGTTCTAGCAATGATTCCGTGGCGCATTGAAATTTTCGAACTTTTATGTTATAAAACACCAATAAACTGAATGTCGCATGAAAAATTTATCAATTGCTGGCAAAAAAACTCATGCATTTATGGTCAATTTTACAATTAATTTACATACGTATCCACTTTGGAAAAGAAACATCATAATATTTCGATGTTTTTTTTTCTCTTAGAAAAGTCCCCATTCAGCAGAACGAATCCAAAAATGGAATCTTCGAAACATATTTGTGACGGACTGGAAGTGTTCTTAAAGAGGAAAATCATAAAACTACCAAAACTTGTGGTAGTTTTATCATAGTTTTAAGCATGTCCTGCATGTCATTACAAGTATGTACCGATAAAACTATCAAGTTTTAAGCAAATCTTGGGAAATAGTCTTGAGAACCTCCTGTAGTATGGGCCTTTTTGAACTTATGAGGGTTTTATGGCTGTTTTATCGATGTTATGTAGAATATCTAGTTTTATGCGTGGTTTTATCAAATGAGTCTTGAGAACTTCTTCAAGTGTACCTTAAAATTGAATTTGTTACTTGGGAGTGCACTACTTTTAATCACCGCGTGATTGATAGCGGATTGAAAAAAAAAATGCAAAAGAGGTAATGCGGAGTGCGAAAAATACTGAACCGAAGCTCTTCCGCGTTCGATGCGGAATGATAAGTATCGAAGTTGTTAAAAGTTAGATTTTTGATTGGCCCTTTGAATGTTGTGCTTGGAACATTGCGAATCCATTGGTGCACACAGATTTTTTCAGTCAGTCAGTCAGCCTTGGAACTGGGACCAACACTACTACGTAGAAAGAGAGGTCTGTTTTATAGCTAGTGGTTCATTTATTGATTCATTCAGTGTCTGTGCACACTGCCTTTTGTCTTTGTCTGTCCTATTGTATTTTAACCCACTATTGGTGCTGTCCTGCTCACTCCCACACACTGAAACACGGCACCGCTAAAAAAATACACATACGCGGAAGATGCCAATAGTGCACTACAGACCTGTAAGGATGTTTTGAAAATTATCAACAAGGAAAATGTCATCAAGATAGCCTTGTATTATGTTACAACGCTACAGTATGAACAAAGCATAACCATGATCATTTTTCAAAAATACAAATTTAGTTTTTTCGATCGAATACAGAATGTCAAGGGAGGGTGTAGAAAAAGATGGGCCGGTTTTGTTAGCGTTAATTTATGCTTCAAACTGTAATATAAATTCAATTAGGTACATACAATTTTCTCTAAATTTTAGGTTACTCACAAATTGGTAGCCTTTGTGTTGCACACATACACCCTAGAATTTAACCTCTCTTCGCATGGGACACGACCTACGTTTATTTAGTGACAATTTATTTATCTATTCCATTTAATGCTTATTTAATTCTCTTACTTTTCTTTTCAGGATCAAACGGATGAACTAAATCTCGGACTGGACCCTAACCGAGCTGATTTCTTTTGATTGTAATTTCAATTTCACAGTCACTTACACTTCACGCTTTCGCTTGCCACTGTGTATCAAGAGTAAAGAAAAAGTGAAACCCGGAAACACCTATTGGCAGGTCGTCCCTTTATCGATGACATCTGTCGCTGCGTTCTGCAGCGACGCTTTGACACCTGATGCCCTCGCAGCATAGACGTCGGTGGCCAGGGTTGCCAGCTTACCGGTTTCTGCGCCAACAGTCTCCCCCGGGTGTGATCCGGAGTCCTCCGGAGCCTCACTGTAGTTTCTAAGGTCAAGCAGCGCTAACCGTGACACCGGTCGCACCAAAGTTTTCGTCCCCATCTGCACAACCACCTGTCGGCCATCCGGGCTGTTACGCCGCGTTGTTTCATCCCGTTTGAGCTCAGCAACAAAAAGTGATTCGGCGTAATCGCTTCTGACTCCTCCGCTTCAAGTGGTAAATTCGTCAGAGGCCTTGGATTTACCAACCTTTCAGCCTCCACGACCAGCGTCTGCAGTCCCTCGTCGTCAAGTTTTCCCTCCGAATATGCTTCGTGCATGGCTGCCTTCACTGATTGAACCAAACGTTCCCACGCTCCGCCCATGTGTGGTGCTCCCGGCGGAATAAAGTTCCAGTTGGTGTTGGTGGTGGTGAACGTCGACGATAGTCCCTGATTTATTTGATATCGCAGCACTCGATCGGCCCCCTGGAAATTCGTCCCGTTGTCGCTGAAAAACTCAGCGGGTGGACCTCGGCGGCTCACGAATCGACGGACACAGGAGATGCAGGATTAGCTGCAGGATGCAGGATTCAGCTAGTATATATATATATGTATGTGTAGGGTGTATGTGTGCAACACAAAGGCTACCAATTTGTGAGTAACCTAAAATTTAGAGAAAATTGTATGTACCTAATTGAATTTATATTACAGTTTGAAGCATAAATTAACGCTAACAAAACCGGCCCATCTTTTTCTACACCCTCCCTTGACATTCTGTATTCGATCGAAAAAACTAAATTTGTATTTTTGAAAAATGATCATGGTTATGCTTTGTTCATACTGTAGCGTTGTAACATAATACAAGGCTATCTTGATGACATTTTCCTTGTTGATAATTTTCAAAACATCCTTACAAGTCTGTAGTGCACTATTGGCATCTTCCGCGTATGTGTATTTTTTTAGCGGTGCCGTGTTTCAGTGTGTGGGAGTGAGCAGGACAGCACCAATAGTGGGTTAAAATACAATAGGACAGACAAAGACAAAAGGCAGTGTGCACAGACACTGAATGAATCAATAAATGAACCACTAGCTATAAAACAGACCTCTCTTTCTACGTAGTAGTGTTGGTCCCAGTTCCAAGGCTGACTGACTGACTGAAAAAATCTGTGTGCACCAATGGATTCGCAATGTTCCAAGCACAACATTCAAAGGGCCAATCAAAAATCTAACTTTTAACAACTTCTGTTTTTTTTTTTCCGGGTGGGGGGGGGGGGGGTCGGGGTTTTGTTTTTTTGCGCCCCCCTTTTTTTCTTTTTTTTTTTTTTTTTTTCTTCTATCAAGCGGTGGGGAAAAATAGTGCCCAAGTAACAAATTCAATTTTAAGGTACACTTGAAGAAGTTCTCAAGACTCATTTGATAAAACCACGCATAAAACTAGATATTCTACATAACATCGATAAAACAGCCATAAAACCCTCATAAGTTCAAAAAGGCCCATACTACAGGAGGTTCTCAAGACTATTTCCCAAGATTTGCTTAAAACTTGATAGTTTTATCGGTACATACTTGTAATGACATGCAGGACATGCTTAAAACTATGATAAAACTACCACAAGTTTTGGTAGTTTTATGATTTTCCTCTTTAAGAACACTTCCAGTCCGTCACAAATATGTTTCGAAGATTCCATTTTTGGATTCGTTCTGCTGAATGGGGACTTTTCTAAGAGAAAAAAAAACATCGAAATATTATGATGTTTCTTTTCCAAAGTGGATACGTATGTAAATTAATTGTAAAATTGACCATAAATGCATGAGTTTTTTTGCCAGCAATTGATAAATTTTTCATGCGACATTCAGTTTATTGGTGTTTTATAACATAAAAGTTCGAAAATTTCAATGCGCCACGGAATCATTGCTAGAACATTTATTTATTTGAAAAATAAAAAATACTTGACAATTCAACAATTAGATGACAAGGCTGATAAGTTGTTAGATCTAGAATAAATTGTGTCTACAATCCATTTTAAGTTTCAAAATGTATTTTAAACAGCAGAAATTGTTCGTAGCATTGGAGAAACGAGAGTTTTGTTGCATATATATGAAAATGGCTACCATTCGGAGGGAATCCAGAATAGCCACGCTCGCCATTTTTTCAATGGTTTTATCTAAAACTACCATAAAACGCATATAATACTAATATTTCTTGCACAAGACTAACAAGATTTTTGTAGGAGCGCCATAAGTTCATCTTTACTTGTTCTATTCTTGAAAACGAGGAGTAACGCTTGAATAAAACTTGTTTGAATTGCTCAAGGTAAACAAGTCTTTCGTAAGATAGCCATAAAATCAGTGTGGAGAAGGCACATCATAAACAAAGAAAATGTGAACGTTCAAATCAAAAGTGCCTATGCATAGTTGTTGTTCATAATTACAGCTTATAATTTGTTGTTTTTAATCACCAGCGTAAGGCGATTAAAACATTAAAAAAACTCTAACTTGAATATGCTAACAATGGATTTGGATAGAAGAACAGATAATAATATTGCGTCGATGGCTGAAACATCAGTTGAGCGAAAGATGATTTTTCTCATGATCTGTACGCTGAACCTAGCGTTGGAAGAAGTGCACTGTGTAGTGGATCACTGAGCGATTCCAGTGCACTACTTCCGACTTTGGATTAAACGTGCGGATCATGGACAAAATCGATTTTCGCTCAGATGATATACTAATTTTTACTTGCAACGAGTATAAATATTGTGTAGCCTATTGGGAACTGAAATGCATGACTCGGGAGAACTCAACATTAACATAACATTTGACAATCGTAGTGCACATTAAACCTTACGTCAAAAGTACTGCGCTGTATTTCCACGGTGGTGCGCCATATAACGCACTACCTGAGACGTTAGGTTTCACTTGCATAACTGGCATAAAATCAAATATCATGAGTTATGCTTTTCGGTTTTCAACTGGCGACACATTGCACCATTTCATTTTATTCGTTTTACGCATAACGCATAGACCCTTTTGATAAGTTAGTCTCAGTAGGCTGCGAATCCAATGGAATGGTCAAAAAAAAAATTGTCGTTGGTGGCTGAGATGAAGGAGTGTTCAATATATTGGATAGGTTTTTATTGAATTTCCGCTTGAACGATCCGTTAGTTTTTAATTTCTTCCACATGTGGGCGTCTATTGTGACAGTTTGTTTATTTTTCACATAATGTTCTTTCTCAAGAATATGTGCTCTTATTTAAAATCAAATGGTTCTAAGAGAGTTTTATGGCAGCATTTCCAAGATACATTCATCTTAAAGAAGAATGTCATAAAACTTTTACAAAACTTTTATCAGGTTTTATGCAAGTTGCGAAACGATGTCTTGAGAGGGGGATCAAGTATCTTATAAAACTACTGATAAGGTGAATTACACTTATAAATGATGTAGTTTTATGGAGGTTTCTTCAAGTGTTCTTTAATCACTCTTGAGAACTGTTAATGAATTAAAACCACCTTAACTTGGAAAATGCCCGAAAGGGGGGTTTACAGGGCAATAAAACGGGTAATAAATACGGGTTGGAACAATCCTAGTATTATAAAGTGATAAAACGGGTCGTTTTATCAGGGAATAAACAGGGCAAAAAGCAGGGCTAATATTTTTTGGGTGGAAAAACCCCCCCAGATATTATAAAATGATCGTATAACTTTTTTTTCATGGAATTGCTGTATATATATATATATATATATATATATATATATATATATATATATATATATATATATATATATATATATATATATATATATATATATATATATATATAAATATATATATATATATATAGACGTGTATATATATACATATATATAAATAATATATATATATATATATATATATATATATATATATATATATATATATATATATATATATATATATATATATATATATATATATATATATATATATATATATATATATATATATATATATATATACATATATATATATATATATATATATATATATATATATATATATATATATATATATATATATATATATATATATATATATATATATATATATATATATATATATATATATATAAAAGACAGCTGAAACATGCAGACGCTGGTTGGCGTAGTCTGGGCAATGTTGTCATTTTGACAATAGCGAAGTGAGGGGATGCGACTGAAGATCGTGTACCTATGAATCAAGTTGTATATCCATACCAGTAATTCATATCATGTTGTTTTCCATTCTCATTTAATTGATAGTTTCAGCACGCTTTGGAATCATCTTTGCATTCCAAATCCATTTAAGAGCCTGGAGGAACATGACAAGCATCAAAGTATCTTTTATTGAAGTTTTATCTTAGATTTTTGGAATGATCTATTCTGTTTTCAGCTTTTCCAGAACTAGTAGGATGTTGATACATGTCTCATTTTTATTTTTATTTTTTTCAGTAACAATTCAGTGGAGGTCAGATATATTTTGTACATACGCATATTATGTTCTCGTATTGACTTGCTTTAGCCGCTTTTTACATAGTCAAGTAGTTTAATTTATGTAATATGTAATTTGAAATTCCATGTACATCATTCATGTTTGAAACAAAACATTTTTGTTTTTATGATTTCTTCATTTTTTTTTGTGTACAAATTATACTAAATATTAAATAACATAACGGGGAAAGCGAGGGACCATCTCGACTCCCAAGTGAAACGATTTAGACAGGGAGCATGGAACTGCCTCCTCCCTATTGTTAACATTTCGCAGAACGAGGGCGGGCTCTTCGACCCCATCTATTGGGTTTATTCTGTCAATCGAGGGCTCGATTCTAGTGCTGTGAGTATGAACTTGCTTTTGGTAAGAGATTCTCTTCCGTATATTCGCGGGTTTCGAGTAAGTGTCTCTGCTTACGCGCGCGCCCGCCCTAACGTGTTGGGCCCTTAATACAGAGCTTGATGTTCACAAACAACAATAGTATCCTAATCAAATCGTTTTTCAGATTATTCCACTGCTATGGAAAGTTAGCTTGCTACAAAAGTGTAAAATATTAGTATTGGTAAATGTCAAAAACGATGACGATTAATTTTGAAGGTTCTTTAAACTAGGCCTTAGATCAAATAGTTGATTTTCAAATTACGTCGGCTAGAGGATATAAGCTACACTCTTAGAAATTATGAATTTTACACGATACATAATTCATTTTTGTAAAAAGTCGGGGAACGTAAACAAAGATTTCGTGTAAAATTATGTCTCCTGAAACTGACACATACGCAATTCGACGAAAGATGTGTTTGATTGAATTTATTTTCTCATCGCTTTTAACTCACTTTTTATGTGCTTAAGGATGCTTGCATGTGTCGGTCTCAGGGGACAGAAATTTACATGATATTTTGGTAGTGTGCAGTCATTGTGGTTTTTTTAAACTAAATATTTTTTCAAAGTTTTCTCGGGAATTTCGGCACAGGTGGTAAAGGCTCTATTTCTTAATATCTTATATGTGTAAAAAAAGCGTCCAACTGTCGCTTTTTTGTTCGGACCTAGAGTGGACTTTTGCATCCCATATCTGCTTTTGAGTTCCGTGCACGTGATACAGTTCCGGCAGCAATAGCTCCTTCAGACCCGCCAGTTCATAGCAAGACAAAAACGGTAGGGATAAATTTTCTGCTGCGTACGGTAGACGTATGATCGGGTAGAGTACTGGAGCGCCGACACCATCACCCTGCAACTTTAGTTCGGCAATTCTCTATCCGAGCATGCCCCTACAACGCACCCTGAAGCCAAGGTGGAAGATCCTAGTTACGTGACTGTGACGGCCAGAACATCACATGCCAGTCGCGTGCTCTCCGGTTAGTACTTCATGGCCATGAAACATTCACCATACAACACTCACACATAAAGTAATAAACCCGATACGAAAAGAATGAATACAATATAAAATTGAACTGAATGAACCTTTATATTAACTGAGCCCTGTGGTAAAATCAGTCCACCCGGGTGTACGTTTCACTTTGAATCTGCATTGAATACACTGGTCGACAGAGATTTTTAGGCCCAGAGCTCTACGCCGGTTTCCGTTAGCTTGGGTCCAAAAACCACCGAAAATCGTATTTTGACGCGATTTTCATTTTTCTTCACAAATTGGCATCACAAATTGAAATTTTGATATCTTTTGAGAACCACTCAAATAACTGCCTCAGCTTAAATGTAAATGTTCCAGAAGCATTTTTTTTTAATTTAAGGGGGGGGGGGGGGGGGGGGGGGGGGGGGGAAAATTAAAAAAAGGGAGGGGGGGGGGGGGAGGGGAGGTTTTTGGGCCGGGGGGGGGGGGGGGGGAAAAAAAGGAGAATGGGGGAAAAAAAAAAAAAAAAAAAGGGGGGTTTTTTGGCGTGGACACGCCAGCGCGCCGCTACTGTAAACTTCCCTGCAATTCCGTTACCGTTATCGCGCACGATCGCAAGCCCGATGCGCACCGGCCTTGACAGTTCTCCGTGTGGAAGTAATGGTGAGTGGGTTATTGATGATTAGAACAATGCTATATTGTTCATTTATAAACAAAAGAGAAGTGTTAGAATTATTAGAAACAATAATAAGTGCGGAAATCTTATTTCAATTGATTAGGATTAAAAGCTAAAATAGTCTAGGTAAATGGAAATGAAATTAATATTGGAATTTAACTTAATATTATTGGTATTTGGACAGGAATACTTGCTATAGGTGCTTATTCTAGAACTAAACTTAAAAATCTTAGGTCTACATTTCTAAAGGTAAATGGAACCTATTTATTATATGATCTACTTAAAAGCAACATAATTTATTAATGCACAGCAAATAAATACATCCGTAAAACGTAGGGCATCGACATAAGACAACAACGGAGACAGACATAGCTCAGATAGCGGGACTAAACGTGAGTAATCTAATTACAATCTGGAAACATAGAATTAGTGAACAAACATAGATAAACAATACGCTAAACTGAGATATATTTGCAGGAATATAATAATCATCCGGATAAAAAACAATCCCAATCACGGTACTTTTATTTCCGGGATTATTATAGCGGAATTTCCCGTACTGTTGGCAATTTTCCCAACATATTATTATATTCGTCTAAATACGAAAACAACGCGTCGTCTGCTAAAATCCAGTCATGTCTACTCGGTCTATGCGTTCAAAGCGGTCGGCCAAACTTAGTGAAGCGGTGGAAAAAGGTGCGAATGGTGGTGTGCAAACGGTGGTCACGGAAGATCCGGAGGAGTCTCATCCCGGTTATACATGTCAAGTATGCAGAGGAGAAGATACGGATGAAATGGTGAAATGCGACGATTGCCTGAAATGGCATCATTTTCAGTGTGTCGGAGTCACACAGGAAGTTGAGAATTATCCCTGGAGCTGCACCAAATGCGAAATCGCAACAGGTATCCAGGCAACAAATTCAACTTCTGGTGTAGTCGGTCTATCAAGTCATTGTCACAAGAAGCAGTCGCCCGAGCCAAATGTCAGTAAGACTCTATCGCCAGCACTACCAGAGCTACAACAGAACTATAACCGATACAGGAAGACTAAATCACTAGATGTGCCAGTACCAACATCATTTTCCGACGGAGCTGATAAAAGTCATGCGAACGTTGTCACCGATCCAGGTCTATCCGTTACAACCATCCAGTGGGAAGTCGGCCAGAAGAAGAATGCATCCAGAACCACCTCCATCGTAACGAGTCGCTCTTCGCAAGCCATTGCGAGGTTAAAACTTCAAAAACTGGAGGAATTGAGGGCTATTGAGATGCGACAGGTGGACCTCCAGCGAGAAATTGCAGCCGAAGCAGCAAGGAAAGAGAAAACCTATCTCGAACAAAAATATCAGCTGCTGGAGGAAGCTTTAAGTGAAAATAATTCAGTTAGTGGTGTGTCTTTGAATCGACTGAATGAGTGGGTGGAAGCGGCCAGCAATCACTAAGAAGAGCCGTTGGATCTGGCGCGAGATTCAGATGTGAAAAGCCAGTTTGATCCCGATATTCATTCGAGCAAATCCAAAACAGATTTTCGGGTTGGATCACAGAATAGTATGTCAGTTCCGATTCCGAATTATGCCCAATCATGCCCGATTACAGAACATCCCAGACCAGATCCCCATCGAAGACACCAAGGTCTAGTTCCAAAGACCGATTCAACGAGACTTGCTGTAGTTCGGAATTACCCACAAGTACTTAACGGACCAGATTCGAATACTAGGCTTCATCGTCCAGTAACAACATCGAATCGACTGCAGCCGGTGCCGATGCCAAGTGCTTTGAAAGCAGCCCAAAATAGGAAATCGTCGAATTTGCTCCCGATTCAACAACAAGTTTGTTCAGATTCAAATGCAGATCCTCCACGTCCGACATCGCTTCGATCGGTTTCAATTCCGCTCCCAAGAAGTTCACGATTAGCTTCTGTTGCTCAACGCACGCAACCAAATTCAAATTCTTCGGAACATCCTAGCTTCGATCAAAACTTGAATTCTTCTGTTCCATTCCCGGTTCCGGCAGATAATATACAGCATAACGATGCTTCTTTCCCCCCTGGACCATCGAACCAACAGTATCGTGATGAGGAAGATTTTGATCCATGCCCGCTTTCCCGTAAGCAATTAGCTGCTCGACAAGCTATTTCAAAGGATTTACCTATATTTTCTGGAAATCCGGAAGAATGGCCTCTTTTCCTCTCGACCTTCAACAGCACGACGGCCATGTGCGGGTTCACCGACGAGGAGAACATAGTTCGATTGCAACGGAGCTTGAAGAATCGTGCTTACGAGGCAGTAAAATGTCGGCTGATGCATCCCTCCAATGTCAACGGAGTAATGTCGACCCTGAAGATGCTGTTCGGACAACCTGAAGTAATTGTCAACTCGATGATTGCAAAGATCAATACGCTTCCCGCGCTGAAGGAGGATAGGTTGGAAACACTCGTGGACTTTGCTGTTCACGTAGAAAATTTCTGTGCGACAGTAGACGCTTGTGGATTAGATGAGTATTTCTACAACGTGACCTTTCTTCATCAACTCGTTAATAAACTGCCATCTTCTATCAAGTTAAATTGGGCTCAGCATAGGCAATCACTTCCTCTGGTCAACCTTCCGGCATTCAGCAACTGGCTCTATTCTCTAGCGGAAGCTGCCAGCGCGGTGATAATTCCTAATATTACACCTGATCATAAATCTAGTCGAAACGAGATCCGTGGAAATAAGAAAGGAGATTTGTTCGTGAATGCACATTCGGAAGAACCTGTAACAGATCATCGCTCTGCTTCGTCACCCAAACAGAAAATGACTCACGATTGTTGTCCAGTGTGCAAGGGAACCTGCAAGTGGATCGCCAAATGCAAAAGCTTCATGGAATTCTCTCGTGAGTCACGGTGGGCTACAGTACGAGACCTTGGCCTGTGTCGACGATGCCTACGTCGGCACAATGGAGCATGTCAAGCCAAGTTATGCGGAAAGTACGGTTGCGAGTTAAAGCACCATGAGTTGCTACACAACGACCAGAAGAGCGCGTCGTTATCGTCACCTACTACTACTTCATCCAGCAATGCAAACAAACCCACGTCAACCCAGCGCAACGAACCAGCTCAACCAGGAACAAGTTCCTCCGGACACGGGTGCCACAGTCATCAGGTTAGTTCTAGTCGGGTTATGTTCCGTTACATACCAGTAGTGCTTCAAGGAAAGCATGCTACGATCCAGACATTCGCATTCCTGGATGATGGATCGGCGCTCACACTTCTAGATAATGATTTAGCAGATGAGCTTAAGCTGAGAGGGGAGAGAAAGCCGCTGTGTTTACAGTGGACGGGCGGTGCTCAACGACGAGAAACGAACTCCAAATCTGTTAGTTTGAACATAGCGGCAGCACATTTTCCATCGAGAAAGTTTATCTTGAACGGCGTACGTACAGTAGACGAGCTTCTATTACCATCGCAAACGCTTAATGTGGAAGAACTTAGCAAGCTGAATCCTCATCTTAAAGATTTACCAATAACCTCGTACCAAAATGTGCGTCCGAGAATCCTGATAGGGATGAAAGATCAACACCTCAGCCTAGTCCTCAAGAGCCGAGAGGGAACACGAAACCAGCCGATAGCCGTTAAGACCAGACTAGGCTGGACTGTCTGTGGAGGAGGGAATCAAGATGATGCTGTTAGTCTTGTACACTCAGTCTTCCATGTGTGCCCATGCAAATCACCATCAGATGAGGCAGATGAGGACCTGCATAAGGCAATGAAAGACTATTTCGCAGTAGACAGCTTAGGAATTACACAGCCGAGCAAAATGCATTTGTCAGCAGAAGATGAGCGAGCTCAGTCTTTGCTGGTTTCTCGTACTGTGCTCAAGGGAGACCGCTATGAAACGGGACTTCTATGGCGCAACGACAACATTCGTCTACCAGATAGTCGCCCAATGGCACTACGTCGTCTCGAATGCCTCAAGAAGCGAATGGATAAGGACCCTAAGCTCGCAGAAGCACTAAACCAGAAAATCGGTGACCTCATTACGAAGGGTTACGTTAGAAGACTCACCGATGATGAATATAAACAATCATTCCGGCGAGTATGGTACTTACCCACATTTCCAGTAACCAACATAAACAAGCCCGGAAAGATCCGAATCGTATGGGATGCTGCTGCTACCGCTTTTGGAGTATCACTGAATTCGGCCCTTCTTAAAGGACCTGATCAACTATGCGCACTGTACACTATTCTGATTCAATTTAGGGAAGGACGAATCGGACTCACTGGAGATGTACGTGAGATGTTTCTGCAAGTCCTTATGCGCTTGGAGGATCAGCACTGTCAACGATTCTTCTGGTATGATGAGAAAGGAAACATTGTTGTCTACGTATCGCAAGTAATGACTTTCGGAGCTTGTTGCTCCCCTAGCAGTGCCCATTTCGTTAAGAATCTGAACGCGGAGCGCTTCAAATCAGAATATCCAGCGGCAGTTGAAGTGATCCAGAAGCGTCATTACGTCGATGATATGCTGGTAAGCGTTGAAACTGAAGATGAAGCAATTCACCTTGCGCAACAAGTGAAGGAGGTACACTCGAAAGGTGGATTTGAGATTCGCAACTGGATCAGCAACTCTAAACGCGTCGTGAGGGCCCTGCAAATAGAATATACAGATGAAAAGAATCTTGACCTGTCACCAGAACTTGCCACAGAAAAAGTGCTCGGAATGTGGTGGTGTACTGACACGGACACCTTTACCTACAAGGTTGGTTGGACTCGCTACGGAAAAGCACTTTTGGAAAGTCAACGATATCCGACAAAGAGGGAGATGTTACGGGTCCTCATGTCTATGTTTGATCCACTTGGACTGATCGCGCATTTCCTCATGTACTTGAAAGTTCTTCTTCAAGACGTATGGCGTTCCGGGATCAAATGGGATGACGAAATCGACGCTTCTCTCTTCGATAAGTGGCAAACATGGCTGCAAGTGCTGCCAAAAGTTGAAAACATCAGCATCCCGCGGTGCTACCGTTCACGAATCACTTCGGACTGTGATGATATCCAGCTTCACACGTTTGTCGACGCTGGTGATAACGGAATAGCTGCAGCCTGCTACTTGCGATTCTCCCAAGGCAACGTAGTGGAATGTAGCTTAGTGGCTGCAAAAACTAGGGTCGCTCCATTGAAATTTCTTTCAACGCCTAGATTGGAACTTCAAGCTGCATTGGTTGGCGCCAGGCTAGCACGATCAGTTTCGGGAGCCATATCGACCCAGATCTCGCGGTGCTACTATTGGTCAGATTCGCAAGACGTACTGTGCTGGATCAACTCTGACCACCGGCGCTACTCGCAGTTCGTCGCGTTCCGTGTTAGCGAGATCCTCGACACAACGGAAATGAATCAATGGAGATATGTTCCTACTGATTTGAACGTAGCGGATGATGGAACGAAATGGAAAGTGCTCCCTGACCTGTCGTTGGAGGCGAGATGGTTCAACGGCCCCAAGTTTCTGCAGTGCCCGGAATCAGATTGGCCACGTTCAACCACTTCAGCGAAAGCCACCGAACTAGAACTTCGTCAGAGCGCGATGACACACTTCGTTGGTCCAGAGTCGATTGTATGCCCGAATGACTACTCCAGCTGGAAGAGGTTAGTGAATGTTGTCGCCATTGTTCAACGGTTTACAGTAAATTGTAGATTGAAACACCTGCATAAACCAATCATGAGTGGAACATTGTTGGACCATGAAATATCCGCTTCCGAATCATACCTTATTCGTCAAGCTCAGCAGGAAGCATATCCCGATGAAATAGCAGTTCTTCGCAACGCAAAGCATAATTTAGACCCAACTGCATCTCAGATTCCCAAGTCAAGTACGCTGCATCAGAAAACACCTTGGATAGACCAGAATGGAATATTAAGAATGCGTGGACGTATTGCTGCTTGTCACTACGCTACTGAAGATGCTAAACACCCGATTATTCTTTCCCGTGATCACCATACCACCAGGCTAATAGTTGCACACTACCACCAAAAATATCATCATCAGAATCATGAGACCGTGATCAACGAGATTCGCCAAAAATATAGCATACCGAAACTTCGCACAGTATACTCAAAAGTGCGAACTAATTGCCAACGCTGTAAGAACGACCGAGTAATCCCGCGCCCGCCAATAATGGCCGACCTACCTGCAGCCCGACTTTCCGCTTTCGAACAACCGTTCACCCACGCTGGTGTCGACTTCTTCGGGCCGTACGAGGTCGTCTTTGGCCGACGTGTCGAGAAACGTTGGGGAATGCTCGCTACCTGCCTCACGATCCGCGCGATTCACATCGAAGTCGTCCACTCTATGAATACCAACTCGTGCGTGATAGCAATACGGAATTTCATCTCTCGACGAGGTAAACCACGGGTGATCTACACCGATCGCGGCACCAACTTCATCGGTGCAAATCGAGAGATGGCGATGGCGTATGAGTCAGTAAATCAAAACGTACTGATGAAGGAGTTCGTGGATGCAGAAACAAAATGGAAGTTTCTGCCTCCTTCTTCCCCGCATATGGGCGGTAGCTGGGAGCGCTTGATCGGTTCCGTAAAAAAGAACCTGATGGCGATCCTACGCAAACAGAAGTTGTCGGACGAGGTGCTGCGAAACCTATTGACCGAGATCGAGAACACGGTCAATTCTCGACCCCTGACACACGTTCCTGTAGACGACGATTCAGCGCCAGCCTTGACACCAAACCATTTCCTTCTTGGATCATCTAACGGAATCAAGCCGCTCTGTGCTATGGATGATAGTGGCGCTGCGTTGCGGCAAGGCTGGCGATTATCCCAAAAACAAGCCAACCTCTTTTGGAAACGTTGGGTTAGCGACTATTTGCCCGAGATAACTCGACGTACCAAGTGGTTCGTTCACACCAAGCCGATCGAAGTGGACGATATAGTGTTGATAGCTGACCCAAAGATGCCACGGAACTGTTGGCCGAAGGGTAGGATCATCTGCATCCAACATGGACGAGACCACCAACCCAGATCAGCAACCGTGAGGACATTGTCCGGAATTTACGAGCGTCCGGTAGCCAAACTGGCCGTGCTAGATGTGCGACGCGAAGCAGAGTAAATTGACCGGGTGGTCAACGTACCTGGGGGGATTGTTGGCGTGGACACGCCAGCGCGCCGCTACTGTAAACTTCCCTGCAATTCCGTTACCGTTATCGCGCACGATCGCAAGCCCGATGCGCACCGGCCTTGACAGTTCTCCGTGTGGAAGTAATGGTGAGTGGGTTATTGATGATTAGAACAATGCTATATTGTTCATTTATAAACAAAAGAGAAGTGTTAGAATTATTAGAAACAATAATAAGTGCGGAAATCTTATTTCAATTGATTAGGATTAAAAGCTAAAATAGTCTAGGTAAATGGAAATGAAATTAATATTGGAATTTAACTTAATATTATTGGTATTTGGACAGGAATACTTGCTATAGGTGCTTATTCTAGAACTAAACTTAAAAATCTTAGGTCTACATTTCTAAAGGTAAATGGAACCTATTTATTATATGATCTACTTAAAAGCAACATAATTTATTAATGCACAGCAAATAAATACATCCGTAAAACGTAGGGCATCGACATAAGACAACAACGGAGACAGACATAGCTCAGATAGCGGGACTAAACGTGAGTAATCTAATTACAATCTGGAAACATAGAATTAGTGAACAAACATAGATAAACAATAGCTAAACTGAGATATATTTGCAGGAATATAATAATCATCCGGATAAAAAACAATCCCAATTACGGTACTTTTATTTCCGGGATTATTATAGCGGAATTTCCCGTACTGTTGGCAATTTTCCCAACAACCAGCAAAATGATAGCTTTTTCCTAAACGAAATACTAAATTAAAGAAGAAAAGGGGGATTTTGAAAATAAGAGGGGGATTGTTGTGTTTTGGGGGTTCAGTAGGAAAAGGGGAGCGGGGGAGCCGGGGGGGGGGGTGTCGGAAGGGGGGGGGGGTGGTTGTTGGCAAAAGGGGGGGGGGGGGGGGGGGTTGCAAGGTACAGCAACCACAGGTACAGACAGAGATTATTATAATTCATACAAATGATGGCAAATTTGCGTGTTTTCCCACAGATTCGCAATCCAGCACCGAGCGCTGGTCGTGGTGTCGTGACATGGTGGAATTATTTTCCATCTATTTGCGGTGGAACAGATCATCCGAAAAGGTCCGCAAGGCAAATACAAAACTCACGTGCATTAGAGCAATATGAGAGTTCTCTGTTTGTGACAGGAATCTCATCTTTCATTCAGGGCACTCGGTGGTAAAAGGTAGGATCGTGGCAAGTTTATTGATTGACACGTGTATGACATAGGCAAACGAAACTTTCCAACAACCCCCTCTAATTGGCTAGCGGGACCATATTCATTTCTTCCGAAGGTAAATATTGAACTATCTGCTGCTTAGAAAGCAGTTCGGCTATTTATAGCTCTCCTTTTTTTCCCTAAAACTTCCTGCCTTCCAAATTTTACGTTTCTAGTTTCTATTTGCGCATGGACTTGTTCCGCTCGAGTGGAGTCTTCTAAGAATTGTCCTGTTATTTCCTGAATAAAACTGTCTCCACCCCTCGTGGATTTGTTTCTGTTCATACAAACGTGAATTCGGCAGAATCGAAGGGTAAGAAAAACTTGCACCAAGTAACTATACTGAAGGGGACATATTCCGTGTTCCGTGTTGGAAGCATCGTACTATCGTTTCGAAACCACGACGAGTAAAATTCACGGTACCATCCACCCACCCTGATAATTTGGCGAGCTTTCGGGAGGCTCGAAGCTTTTCATAGTCTCTGACCAAAAATCAAAAATGTCAAAAATAAGGCTCATTGGGCGCAGGTCAGCCTAGAAATCGAGTGGGATTAATGGCACCACCCACCGTGTAGAAGGAAAATCAACTGTGTGTATAAAACATGTCGGATATTGATACATAGAACGGTATTTTATCGTGATAAATAATCTCAAATGCGACTGATTAAGGGTGATTGGAATTGGGAACCAATACAACCAATACGCCCACCTTTGCGAGCGAGTCCGCTTTCTCATTGCCTGGGATTGAGCAATGTGAAGGGACCCATACAAAGGTGATCAAATATGATCTTTCGAACAGCACACTGATCTGTTCCCTAAGTTTTGAAAGGAAATAAGATGAATGTTTAAGGTCTGTATCCGCAATAATCCGGACACCTCAAAACATGAATAAAACATAAATTTCGCATTATATTTCAGTTCGCAGTTGTTTATTTCAGATTCATGGGATGTGTTTTAACAATTCGTGAAGACAAAACATAGTTATTCGGTATTTGCATAAAATTTTCGAACTTAGCGCTTAACTCCGTCCATTAGGGTTTGTACAGACTCTTCAGAAATCGTAGGAGCCGTCTTTGTCCGAATTTGCTGGAAGTGTTTGATGTCTTTGATTCCTTGCTTCTTTCCAGAAAGCTTCCGCTTCATCAGAGCCTAATATCTCTCGATTGGTCGTAGCTCTGGGCAATTTGGCGGGTTTGAGGTTTTTGGTACAATGTTCACTTGATTTGCTTGGTACCACTCCATCACAGTTTTAGCATAGTGGCATGATGCCAAACCGGGCCAGAACAAAGGTTTTTCTTTGTGACTTTTGATGAAGGGTAGCAATCGCTTCTGCAGACACTCTTTCTGATAGATTTCCTTGATGATTGTGCCTACTGACGAAAGATTTACTCTTTTTGCCACACGTGCAAATTGCTTGCCACACAAGGTATTTTTTGGGAAATTTCGATGCCTTCTTCGTTCTGAAATGCTCAGCTATAGCATTTCTGGCCATAGCGGAATAAAAAGCCAGCCCTGGAAGCTGCTTGAAATCCTACAGGACATAAGTTTCATCGTCCATAACAACGCATGAAAACTTCGTCAAATATTCGCAGTACAAACGTCGAGCCCGTGATTTTGCTGCCAAGTTCTGATTGTCGTTGCGATTTGGAACTGTTTTTACTTTATACGACTTAAGTCCCAAAGGTTGTTTTGAGTTTTGGACAAAACCAGGCGACATCCTTATTTTACGAGCCACCGTTCGAATGGAGAGATCTGGGTTTTTCGTTAATATCCTTTTCACCTTTCGGTCCATGACAGGATCAGCGCGTCCAATGTTTTTGTCACTTCTCGGTTTCCTCTCCACCGTCAAACGTTCCGAAAATGATTTGAGCACATCGTGAACAGTGGATTTAGGCAAATCCAATGTTTTTGCAAGGTCCCGTATTGACAAGTCAGGATTTGCCGTACGCCCGTACAAAATTCGCTCGCGCACTTGTTTTTCTTTCGTCGCCATCTTGAATACTAAACATGAAATGTAAACATTAATCATAGTCTTTTTCATCATAGACTCTCAGCTATACCACAGTGAAATTTTTCATTCCTACGTGCAATATTTCAAAAGTTACAATGATTTGAAGGTGTCCGGATTAATGTGGATACAGATTGAACGAGTCTTGTTTAGGCACCAGACTACGGCAGTTCCACTGTAGTACAGTAATCATATCTCCGAAAGATATGATCGATGCTCGGAGGGGCCATGAAACAGTCAATTGCTTAAGGTATGATTCCAATGTCGGAAGCAAGGCAGAAACTAAGCTTCTAAGAGGGTCTTGTATATTTAACATGTCTCAAATGTATTCCACAATGTCCGAAAAAGCCATCAATCCTCGGTCGGTCTTGGATTCCTGTTGAAAAATTTGAGAAGTAGGGTTTTTCTTTTTAACATTATTATTCTTTTTTGGAAATGGCGGAAAGTCTTTACTGCACCCAGGAGTTGGTGCAATAGGAGCGTTCGGTTTTGCAATTTCTTCCTCATTAGCCTGAATATTTTGTAATCTTTTGGAGGTGACTTTTGTTATCGCACAGCGCACTTTCGGATAGGAACGTTTCCTTTTTGCGGCTCTGAGTGGTGGGTCAGAGTTTGATTCATCATCTTGAGCGGCTGTTGCAGACTTAAGCATTTCTGCATAAGTCTGCCTGGAGCGTCCAGTAATGGAACGCTGCACATTATCGGATTGCATTTTGTACCTTAGGCACTCCTGTAAAGGGTGAGGATTCTCACCACAATAAATACATTTCTGCACAGCTTGTGTGCAGGAATCATCTGTGTGGTTTTCACCACACTTACCGCAACGAAATTTGTTGCTGCAATTACATCCAGTATAGTTACATGTTCACCAGCGACTTTAGAGTTCTTAAAATAACCAGAAGCTCGTTTCACAAACACTTTTGAGCCTATTTCCTCGCAAAGCGTAGACCACCCACGCAAACCATTACCATCATCATGTAGGGGAAAGTTTCGATTATGTAGGTTTGCGTGAATAGCCAACGGCTTGCGAGAAAATAGGCTCAGAAGTGTTTGTTTACAAATGTTGATAGGCCCTTTTCTATTGTTGATCCAGATATCAATTTGGCGACGAGGATTCTAGAAGCTACGGAAGCTGTGGTAGAACTACGGCAAGCAGTCCTCCAGATGGCTTTTCGGTGACCAGACCTCCATTTTCAACAAGCGATACCGTTACTTCCAGCTGGTCAAGTCGGAAGCGGAGGAATAGGTACAGGGGCTTACTATAGACCAGTGTTTGGTGTTTGCGTGTGGCCTCAAAGGTCATTCCTACGCGGATATCCGAGCAAGGCTTCCTTCCCGGATCGAAGGCGAAACAGCAGAATCCCCCATCCCTCTTCAGAACCTGCTCGACGACTATCAGTGGCTCGTCAATCTCATGATGGACAGATCCATGATTGAGCGCCAATCAGCTCGAAATCATCAGACAATGCTGTCCAGTAGAAGAAGGGAACCTCATTTCAGCAGCAGTCTTCAGAAACGGAAGGCAAGCTGCCTCGTAATTCTTGTTGGTAATGCGGACAGATGCACTTTGTTCTGGATTGCCCATTCACGAACCACAAGTGCACCGGATTGGCCACAGGGAAGGCTATTGCGGCTGCTTTTCCAAACCTCAATCAGTTGCAGCGAGGGAGGAGAAAAAGCCAGCAAACAAGTCAAGCAAACCCCGAAAAACCAACACAGCCAACATCAATGCATTTACATAAATGTACTACGGCATGGCTGTTCAAAAAGGATTTGATACTCTCACTGCCAGTTAGATCTTCAGTTCTCTCATGCAATAGTTCATCAGGAAGGATACTTCAAATCACAAGTAAGCGACATGAACCAGCGATGACGATTATTATAAAGCACTATAAAGCATGAAATTAGGCCGACCCACCAACGGCAAGGTACCTTTGAGACTTTTTTTGACGATGTATGAACATAATGAAGAGGATCCAAAGCGATTCTCTTAAGAGTCACTTAATATTTCTAATAAAGTTCATTTTGTAATTTTTATTTGCAAAATGCAAATTCGCTCAGTACTTTATAAAGTTAAAAGTAAAACGCAGTTAATTAAATATCGAGATTTATATCTCCTAAATTTTGAGATGGAACAGTTAGAAAGAGACATAAATTACACAATATTCCAATACTTTTTAAACCTAAATAAGCGTCCTGTACAAGGATAGGTCGCTTAGAACAGTGTGCCAGCCACGATGCCTTACACACTAGACGAATATGTTTCATAACTGCGGCACTTCGATTTTCAATCCATACCACATGTGTGGCACACTGAGGAACACTTTCGACAGTTGAGCTTATAGAAATAAGAAAACAGCAACCTTGCCAATATGCATTGTCTGGTTGCCAGGCACAGCAGAAAATAAAAATTTGGGCTGTCAACACATCGGCACCTTAGGCACAGGGAACTCCCAGAACATTGCAACGCTTGTAGACACACTCGAAAAAAAATAGTACAGTTGAAAAGTGTGCTGAGCGATCCACCCCTTGGTCCTATAGGAAGCCGAAATAACCCCCCGGGTCAACTATGGCGAACATTATTGGAAGTACGGTGAGAGTATGCTTGATCATCTTTCCGCTAGTAGCAATCGACGATTTCATCTTCATTATCCAAGTAGTGGGATATATAAGAAAGAGAGGGAGAGAGCGAGAAGCAGCTCATATACAACGTTGCCACAGCACGAGTCACTCAAAAAGACTGCTTTAAATTGTTCGTTCTGTTCGGTCGAGAATGCCTAGTTTACTATCGCCATCTAAATACGTGCCTTCAAGTCAGTTTATTTGCATGTCCAAAACACTCATTAAAATATGCAGGCAGGAGTTACGTGAAATATCACGTAAGGTCTAATTTTTTGCATTCAAGTTTTATTCCCCACATAGAAAGTAAATGATAGAAAAAACAAATCAACCGAAATTTCGATAAAAATACATCTATTAACGTGATTTTCGAATATACTTTCAGGGGAACACTGAGGCAGGGATGCCAGATATTTTTTTCAAATGTCTGCGAGAAAAATTTGAAATGTCTGGGCGCTGTATGAAGGGCCAAAAACGGAGGGGTGGACCCGTAAGCAGAGACACTCACGCGAAATCCACGGGAAATTAAGAATCTCCTTCCAACGATACGATCCAACAAATCGAATAACCCAATTCGCAATACTTATTAAGCTTTCTACAGGATGGCTTGTTAAGAAGGGCGCGTCACTCTCCACTGAAACCGTTGGAGTAGAATTCCCAGCATCATAATCGAATCGGTAGGATAAAGAAAAATGATAATGTTCATTCCCTCCTAGACTCAGGCAGTCAATCAAACCATCGTCCAGTTTCAGCTTGAATGATACCCCTGATGCCCCCTCCCAACCCAGTATTTATTATATATATAATGTAAATAATATGACATAATATCCAATATATGTATTATGGAATAGTGCAATGAAATATACAAGAATATTTAACTCATATATGTCACAGATGGAATTCGTCATCCTGTAATTTTAATATGGTTATAAATAGAATAATATGATGAAATAATTAAAATAGTGATAATAATATGCAATAAAAAGATAATAATATGCAGCTTGGTGCTTTTTTACAGCTCAATCAGTGGCAGATGAATGTAATTCTGGAATGTGAAGGTCATATTGCAATCAAACAAAACATAAAACATTTAATTATACATAAAATTACAAAAAATATGTATGTATTTATGACATATGTATGTATAATCAGCAGAACGAAGAGCATTTATAAATTTTAAAATTAGTATCCAATAATGTAAATCAATAGAAAAATACCTTATGGTACAATGTAATAAAATATCTATATAACCTGGAATCACCTTCCTTGTAACCTTGAAGCATATAAAATTTCTCATAATTATTATTATTATTATTTTTCCAATGAATATAATAATGATATGAAATAAGAATTGGAAGCAGCTATATGATGAATATATACTGAAATGTAATGGTAATATTATCGATGACATGAATGGTTGTAAATAATATAATATGAGGAAAAACCTAAACAATATAGACATATGAAAATTATATGCTGCTTGGTGCCACATTACAGCTCAATCATTGGTAGTTGAATGTAATTCCGGAATGGGAAACCTTTTGGCCAAACCATGTCGTAATTAAATGAAGTACAAACATGCATTATAACATGTTATGTACGTAGATAACATATGGTCCCACTAATCAGCAGAATTGAAAAGCATTTATTAATTTTACTAATATCCAATGATCTAATTTAATAGAAAAGATCCGCGCGCTACTGTGACAAATAGCTATACTATACGGTCTAAACCTCCCTGTCTTGTAGAAGTGGATAGAATTTTATTAATTTTTTTTTTTTTTTTTTTTAATATTTATTTCTATTTTTTTAATAAAATAGATGATAATAATATACGTTGTTATCATCTAATATTAATATTTTTTATAATAATAAAGCACGTTCCTCGGCGGCGGCGGTAGTTGTTTTTTTATATATGAATACCGGAATTTCAGTGGTTTATAAAATGGTGTTCTGGGGCGGTTTGGTTGGAAAATGTTAGGAACATTAGGGTTTATTAATTCTAAAATAAAAGAAATTAAAATATAAAGCGGGAGTGTATTTGTTACTGTTTTGTTCCGGCTGGCATGATTCTTTATGCCTGTCTAATAGAAGATATTGATTCATGTTTGGTTTTTGGTTTTTTATTTTTTTTTTGTTAAAAGAGGGGAAAAATGTATTAATAAAATAGTCTTCGTAGCGGAGGTGGGTGGGTGACTTGCTTATAATGATCATTGCGGCGGTGATAGTATTATATATTGTGTGTGTTTTTTATATAAAATTATATATAATTTCTATTTGTTTTGTTTTGTCTTGTGGTTGTGGTACTACTGTAATGGATCGGTGTTTATTATAGCTAATGAGGGAAAAATAATATTCTTTTATTATTTTGATAATATTATTATTTTAAAGTAGCGCGGGGGTGTATAATATCCTTTTTTTGTGGGTGGGGGGGATTTTGCATCTACTTTCTTTTCTTTTGCCGCCCTTGGTGGGGGCGGGCGGGACGCTCCTCTCTGTTGAGAAAAAGGAGACAGTGGGGGGGCGTACTAGCGGAGCTGTTGGGGCGGTTGTTGTCTCTGTGCGTGGTGGAATGAGGTGGGAGTGTGGGGAGGAGGGGGTGTGTGGGGGGACGGCCGCCGTGCGGGTGGCGTCCTCATTGTTGCAGACCATATTTTTTTTCTTTAAATTACAGAAAAACGGTGGGGTGTTAAGGGAATGTTTGTTGGTTTAACCGCATTCATTTAATGTTCTTAAATTTGTTGGAAACAATTTGGGAGGGGAATAACAAATGTGTTTTTTTGGGGGGATATAAAAAACCACAGGTGGAGGTACTGTTATTTCGAAAAAATCTCAAAATTTTGGTTTGTTTTAACAACGGTAATTTAATTAATTGTGAGATGTGGTTCGTTCCTGAATGGGTTTGTTATGGATATATTTTTTGTTTTGTGTCTTTTTCTTTTTTTTGAGTGTTCTATTTTTGTATGAGTTGAATTTAAAGTAATAATTATACTGTAAGGGAGGATAGTAGAGAATATGAGATTTATTGGTTTATTTCTCTGGTTGGTTGTATATTTGGTATTATTTTTTATTTTCTTAATGTCCTGGAAGTCTGGAAAGTGGAATGAGTGATAGTAATATAATTCTAAATTTATATTATTTTTTTTATTTTGTTATAATGTTTTCAAAAACCTGTTTATTTGGGTTGGTGTTGTCATCTTCATCTTCTTTCTTTTTTTTTAAAATTGAAGGGGGTGGAGGCGGACGGGTGGGTTTTTTGTTTTTGAATCTTTGTTTTCTAATACGATGAACATTAAATGTAAGTGTGTTTTTGTTGTTGTTTGCTGTTATACGCGAAGTAACGATCTATGAAAAAAAATTATCAGAAGCAGATAATTTCCCATCAACATGAGAGGCTCCAGGGTTGGACAGTAATTAATTGCTAGAACTAAGAGAAATGAAGAGAAAGTATTTATAGTTCCGTTTAGCGTAACGGCAGGCTTTGAAAATTGAAAGGTACAAGTTGAAAACGAGCGGAGGGCATATGAAGGTAGTATACGATCGAGCGCATAATCTTTTACCAAGCTACCCGATGCAGGGTAGGCAAGGGGGAGGATACCCCCTTCACGGGTAAAAGAATATGCGACCGATCGTGCTCTTATACTACCTATTGCTTTGTTCTGGTTCTAGCGATTTGTTTGTTTCCCTCTCCCAATGCATAACATCGGTGAGAACTTATCTCTTGCTGTTGGGTTTATTTTTGGCATGCACCGACTATTTCACACATATTATTCCTCTCGTCATATTATTATTTAAAGACCTCAAGGATTACTACATTAAAAATAAATTTTACCTATGCTATTTTAAAATATTTCAACAAAGCTTCTTACCGTATCCACTATACTGTTCAGATCTTCGTACGATTTAAATCCGAACTTCAGAGAATTCCTTTATTTGAAATTTAAAAAATATTTCAAATGTCTGTAAAAGTCTGCAACATTAATAAAATGTCTGCTAAATGTATGCATCGTTAAAAAAGTCTGCAACAAAAATGAAAAGTCTGCAAATTTACAGACATGTCTGTAAATATGGCATCCCTGCACTGAGGAACACTTTTGACAGTTGAGCTTGTAGAAACAAGAAACCAGCAACCTTGCCAATATGCATTATCTGGTTGCCAGACACAGCAGTAAATAAAAATTTGGGCTGTCAACACATCGGCACCTTCGGCACATTACGGGAACTCCCAGAACATTGCAACGCTTGTAGACACACTAAAAAAAATAGCACAGGAGAAAGGTGTGCTAAGCGATCCACCCCTTGGCGTGGGCTGAAGTTCCCAATTGTTGTTTTTTTTTTTTTTTGAAGATATCGTCCTATTATTTGTACCGGTTTGTTAGCAACCAAATACAAATTCACAATAGTAGGCCTTCCCACATGTCAAACAATCAGTTACATTTCGGACCAGATGTTGATCAAAATTTCCTGTGTAAGTGTTTTGTCTAAAAATTGAAAATGACTCAACAGCGCCCAGACTCGCTACTTTCCGGCATCCAAGCCGTGCGACTATTCTGGTCAGTTCACAACCAGCGACGCCGATCCAGCCAGTTGACACAGCTCAGTGTAAGCGTCCCTATAACCGTACGGTCCTCTTGAGTTAAATGCCTAAGATTTCACCAAAACAGCGCAGCCACAACCCATCCTCGGAGGAAAACACCTCTCAAGATCAAAGTCAGGATGGATCAACTAACTACGAAGAGCTTAGATTCTGCCGTATTTGCCGTCTGAGTGACGATCAACTGGTGGAGAACGTATGCGAGTGCAAGGGAACGATGGGACAAATCCATGAACGGTGCCTACGGTTGTGGACCATCTACAAACGCAGCCAGATGTGCGAAATCTGTCACTCCAAGTTTCGGTGGGACTTCGAACGAAAGCTGTTGGTGAAACTGTACTTCCAAACGATGGCCCGTGGACGGAAACTGATTGACATATTTTTCAATAATTACAGCAACAATCGAACGCTGGTGTGGAACTTCTTTCGGAGGAAATACTTCTGGGTGCTGTTGAGAGATTTCCTCAATTTCTTGGTCCTGTTCGGGATATCGGTGTTGCAAAACGCAAGGATAGTGACAATGATTGATCAGCAGGAGGGATTCAATGTCATATTGCCGCTGGCTGTTGTTGGAGCATCGTTCTACGACTTCTACTTTAGCCGATGGGTCATGAAAAGATCTTTGAAGGCTTATGATCTTGTT
The DNA here is from genome assembly GCA_024533555.2 of Aedes koreicus. Taxonomy (NCBI): domain Eukaryota; kingdom Metazoa; phylum Arthropoda; class Insecta; order Diptera; family Culicidae; genus Aedes; species Aedes koreicus. The sequence goes on from JAHHFK020001148.1 coordinate 27,063, forward strand.
CGGGAGTACTGGATTTTAGCGCATGACGACGAATTTGTGGGATATTTTGATGAAGAATATGCCGTTTTCGGAGAGAACCAAGCTGAAATTGAAAGTATGCTGCTGGCAGAGTATGATGCTCCAGATTGAAGCCAATTATGAAGTTTCCCATTTTGGCACCCCTGGAAATTTTCCTATTGGAATGCAGTTTGGGCAATTTTTTCACAAATAAATTTCAAATAAAACTGAAATTTTCGTTGACACCTACCTGCTCAAGGATCTCTCGCTGTCCTCTCTTTTGTGAATTCGTAACCACTCCTTCCACCGATTTTATCCACACCAGCTGCTGCAGCGGAAAAATCCGAGTCTACTTCTTCTTGGCACTGCTCACGAACAATCAAAACTGTATCGCAAAGCTTAACACTTCCTCTTACACAACTTTTCTCCAACAACCATTTTCCACAGGCAGTTGGACGAAATGCAACACCACCTTCTCTCTTTTGGTTTGGAAAACTTTTCTTCTACTCAATTTGTAATTAATTCAATCAATATTCATTACTGGACCAAACACACCCCCAGAAAGAAGGAAAAAAATAACTTTTCCGGATTTAATTTCCTTTCCTTTTCGCTTCGTGGCCGCGTGCACTTTCTTCTGCCAATAATGCAACTCACTCCGATCGAACCGCACAAAACAACCCGCGAAATAAATCGAACTAAAACCATAGAATATTAATTTTGCAATCACCTCAATTATAACTGTTTCGCTGCAACTCACTTCCACTATGCCCACCTCGGTGCGTTTGTACTTGATCCAATTTTTATTGCTGGCTTCCTATTATTGCCAGTATTGCTTACCAAAACGAAAAGCACTCTTTCACAACACCGTTCTACTACTTCGCGAATAGAAGTTATCGAATAGAAATAATCACAAATAGTACAATTTCCAGCTTTTGGTATTGTTTGTAAGACGATAGAAAAAAAAACTAACTTTTTTGGAAGCTCAAAATGCAGAATGAAAAAAAAAACGGTAAAGCGGATCTGGACAAAAGACACACGCGCCGATGAAAAATCTCCCGAATGCACTTTTCTCAACGGTTTCTGAAAAGCTACTGCTGAACCGCGAAAAGTGACAGCCCCGAAGAACCGCGTCGAGAAACGGACGCAACACAGCCGAAGTCGGGCCGAAGCTGTAAACAAAAACACGAAAGATACTTGGGAGAGGATGTAAACGAAACATATGAGAGAAAAAATAGGTGTCACATTTGATAGTTCAGCTGGGCAGTTTTTAGCACCGGGGTTTTCAAGGGATAAGGAAGTGGAAGACAAGAGTCCTTCAATAAGGTGGGAAAATCCTCGCTTATGCATTCATGCCCAGTCCACAAAAATGTCGTTGTTTCGTAAAACTTATGCTAAAAATATTTAATAAAAGCTTAGAGTTTTTAGAGTTTTTTAGAGTTTTCAGCTTTGCAGAGATTTTGCCACTCCCCTGATAAAAAATTACCTCAAACGAACGATATCACAAATCCTCCAACCATTTCTTTAATTGTTTGGATGATACCCCAAATAGGTCGTTAAGAAAAATAACCATACGAAATTTATTAGGATTACCAGCATTTTTCTCAACTGTTTTTTGAGTGGGGAAAAGTAGTCCATTATGGTATACTGTTGCATAATTAGAGAATGAACACAGATCGGAAGAAAACCAAGTATCAAGTACGTTTTTAGTTCGCTCGTAATGCCTTGTTCAGACTGCTGAGTTATAACATGTTATAATAATTATCAACAAGATGAATCTCATCAAGATAGGCTTATAACATGTTATAACTGGCCAGACACGTTCAAGAGAACGAATCCTTGGCAGAGGTGGTAAATGTACATTTGTCTGCAAAATATTCACCAGCTGCGAAATTTGAGGCCCACACAACACCAACAGTTTATGTGTACAGTTTGAGCGAACACGGAGGATAGAAAACAGAATGAAAAAAATAGAGGTGGGTTATATCAGGGATATAACCGCGAGGTTCACGTAGGACCACGTTGGTGTATGGTAATAATGGTATCATCTAATGTATACATATCATAACGCATATGGTTCGTTAATATTAAAATGTTTTTATTATTTTGCTTTGACTTGTCCCTTCTTATAAAATGTTCTACATACTGAGCTATTGATAACGTTTTTCAGTTCGGGTTTAATTATAATCTCTTTCAAATTCACCACTCTCGACTGAATACCTCAAACAATCCAAAATTTTATATATATGATAATATTAAACACAAACTCTTCTATTGTAATATTTAATTGGTCGTCCTTAAATGGACAGATATGCATTAGAAATTAATTTATATATTTGGTTTATTTGGCCAGCAGGACACCATCATGTGCTGTATTCAATACAGCATAGTAGTTTATTAAACTTCTCGTCGCTGTGAATGGCCGACGGCAAGATACTTGGGATGATTCTAGTAATCTATTTGGCAACAAACATTGTTTTCCACTGGAAGGTGCCAGGCTCCGGTATGGCTTCGGCAGTAGACACCTAGGGATGAGGCAAGCCTACTCTGAGTTACTTTGATGAACCCTTTTACTCGCGAGTAACTCGATATGCCTCGAAGATTAATTGTGTTCATCGATTTTGAATATACACCTCTTAACGTCTGTTCTATTTGTAAACAAAGAAAGTTGAAGACTTAAGCAGTTAGTGGGCGGTATGAATGAAAGGGTAAACTTTACTTTCACCCATAATAAATGCATGGGTGAAAGTTAAGTGTATGCTTTTATTCATGCGGTCAAGTGTCTTCTGAGCCTTTACTTTTAGTTTTGAGTTAGGTTTTGAGTCTGAAATGGAAAATGGAAGCGGCCAAGGTGAGGATGACATCAGCTGCAGGGCAGACGAGTGCAAAAAAACCGCTGACGGAGAGTGATATTTCAAATACCACGGTCGGAGCCAAGTGTTGGATGAGCATACGGTTTTTCCTGGCAATCCTGCTGAACTTAGTTTATGAGCTTTCATCGAAAGCACAGGTGGTATTGACACGACGATCGACAAGATAGTGCATTAAATGTCACTAAGATTAATACCCGCGAACATCGAGAACGAAGGTTCAAACATATTAATCAGTTCATTAGCAGTTTTTGAACCTTTTTATTAATATATAACTCATGGCTAAAGACCGCACCAACACCAAAAAATAAAAAAAATGAGTTTTTTAGCCCACCAATATTTTCAAAAAGAAAATGTTATCAAATATTACCCTATCTCTTTTTAAACACGTGGTGTGTTGTTGCAGAAGTTACCTAGACCGAAGAATATCCGGCATTGGAAATGGAAATAGATTCGTTTTGGTGGTGATTTTTAAGTGAAATCGATGATAATTTATTGTCTACATTCGAAAAAATAATGCCTCCAAAATCATGTTCTAGCCATTCGTAAACCTGGAATCTAGGATGGAAAAAGCAGAAAAGTGCGATAAAAAAAAAGTGTTTTTTTCCTATTTGGGAATAAAAACAATGGCGCATAATTTGCAGAAAACAAAAGGCAGTTTCTATAAAAATAGCACCCAGGATGTAGGTGCAAGATGTTTATTTAGTGAAAATTAAGCTTCAAAAATCACGGACTGGTGATATTATCTGATAACACTTATCAGCATCCCAGATGAAACCGCGTTGGAATTAGAAAGTTGACGGATAAAGGCCAGTATCGACCTAAAAAGTAGAGAGGTTACGGAATTTTGTTCAATATTATCAAGCGGAATTTTGACAATTGATCTGCATGGAACGAAATGTCACTTTCACTTACGTAATAATCGAGCGGAATATTTTTCCGAAAGTAAAAGTGACAGCTCCGATTAGTTTGCGTGGAAACCTTACAAATTCCAATTCTATTTTTCGTTCTTTTCAGGTGGATACTGCTGCAGAAATTTCTTTTCGTTTCTTTACTTTTCCGTTTCAGTAAACGGAATTTAACATGGGTTAGGGATAGAAAAATAAATTTCTTTCGAACACGATACCGACCTTAAAGAACGGTTCCCGAACCGAGCTACACAGATCGAGATTACGTTTATCTTTCAGCGCGAATCGTCGTTCAAGAGACAATATTTGTTTCTTGTTCTGCTTGCCTTTTCGTGTTGGATCACGTTCATCGTTTCCAGTTTGATGCAAATGCGGCTGAATAGAATCTGCTTGGTTTGATTTGCCTTGTTAAGATTGAACGGATTATCGGATTCTTGGGTGTACGTTGGTATAGAAGTATGAAAACAAGCTTGGTTCATTTATAATTTAAATGACGGATTTTTGCTCAGTTCTTGCTTTAAACCTAGCTTTAAACGATGAACACGTGCTCGCATTTGATCCTGAATTATGATTCTGTCATCTCGGGAGAGCATACCAAGTGCGCCGTTTGCCGCAAGTCCCTCCAGACGTAAAATATTCAGATTTTTTTTCTTCTAAATTTTATAACATGTAACATATATTATTTATTTATTTATTTATTTATATATTTATATACTTTGAAGTTACAATCGTCATTTTAACTCTCATATTTTGCTTTTCTTATATTTTTCTATTATCCCCCACTCTATGCTCGATATTAGGTAGTTTCCTGATCACATGAAGCTTCAACCACTGTTTTGCCTGTTATTTATTTTTAACACGTTTTAAGTCTTCTATTTATATATTTTTCAGTATGATATAGAACGCTATCACACAATATTTATTGTCATTACTTTTGTTTTAATTAATATTATTTTTCAGTAAATCCCGAAGACGGTTCACTACGTATCATATGCAGTGATGTCCATATCCTCAGTGTGGTAAAGAGAGATTTAAATTTTTCCACACACTCTTACCTTACCAATCAGACACACACAATCCACACACTCATCCTACCCCAACGAGAGCTCTTCTCTCTTGTGTATATTCACCCCCGTGTTTGCTTGCGGGTAGCGCATGTGAGTGTAAAAAAATGGTTTTTATTCACACAACACTCGATCGCTCCAGAGTGAGAAGAAGAGCTCTCAAATTCACAGAAGTGAATGCAGATAAATTCACTGACGCGTGCGCCCCAGTGAGCTCACTGGCGTGGGCTCTTCTGCTAATATACAGCAGTGATTGCAAATTCGCTTTGGCGCTACATAGCAAAGGAAGAAAGAAGAATGTTTCTTCCCGCTTCCTTTTTTCGGACATTTTTCACAAATCCTACGAAGTTTTCACCATCAACCGCACCAGCGAATCATAGAGAGAGCACTGGCGCATTCTTACCCAATTTATCTCGTTCAGTGTATTCAAATCACTTGCGTTCAGTGACAACACATTAATTCAGGTTTAACGTAAATATGAAAATTTGTTTTGCATGATTCTGTTTTCCTCGTTTATTCTTTCTACAGTTTTCGTTTTCGTCACACTCGTTCATTATTCTGCTATCAACCGAGTGTTGCTCTTGCTATTTTATATCTGTGGTGCTCGTGCGAGTGAATGAATTCTAGGTTTTTTTCATTAGGACGAATCTACAATTGAGATATTCTCTCCGGGCTCGGTCTCTTTCTTTCATAAACCAATCACCTTTACGTTTTTCATTCTACTATTTGTAGAGTATGCTAGCCAGCACTGTTGTGTTTCGATCTGTACTAAAGAATCCCTCGAAAGTTTTATAATAGCGCTATAATGAAAGAAAGAGAGCGAGCCCGGAGAGAATCTCTCAATTGTAGATTCGCCCTAATGAAAAAAAAAACCCTACAATTTTCCCATGCTTGAGCAAGATAGCCTTGCATCAGCGGCTTGATTGTCTTGAAGAAAATGAATACAATTTTTTGTCTCAGGAAGTACTAGCATACCGGTCCCATGCTCGGTCACAAGCTTAATGATTCGCCCCTAAGACCGTAACTCCCACCAATACACCCTCAAATATTCTGTCAAAATAACATAGCGAATCAAAACAAAAATAAAAATACTTGTACCAAAAGGTACTGAAAAGCGCAAGAGTGTACGGCAAGGTTCAGACTGCAAGGTGTACTTCGGAACTAGGGGTTCTACAACAGTGAACCAATTTCAAATCGCTAGTTGCACATTGATTGTTGCTTGTATCATGTTACAACGCTGTAGAACAAAGCAAAAGAGTCATCCTCGAGTTTTCTTACTGAATGAAAACGGATCTGAATGTGATAGTTTTTTTTTACAGAAGACGCTTTCTTCACCACCTTCGATGCAACTGTATATGCTATCCTATGCTAATAAACGTCAGCAATCTCTATGATTCAAACGGAAAACGGATCTGTTCTCAGTGTACCAAATTGCCATCAATAACCCCCTACACTAAGATGATGAAACCTAAAATTAAGTATTTATTTTACCTAAAATTAGGTATTGTTGACAATACCCAACATATCAGTAAAATCAAACTATATTAAACAGTAGTTTTTACTGACATATGGGTAATGTTCATTTTACAACATTGGACGTTATTATTTAACCTAAATTTAATAAATTTGTACCCACACATACTTCCTATGAGTACAAATAACCACTATGTATGGCCACACATACATATCATTTGCCAAATAAACTTCATATATGTGTGGATTTATACCCGTGCATGTCTTTTTTCAAGCATTCTATAAAATAAAACTACAAAGAAATACCCAATTTTCTGTAAAAAGTAACGATAAAAAATCGGACATTTTTAACGATTATCTTCCTTCAATACCCTTACTCAATATTAGAAAATCTGCACTTTTGAGCGATTATCGGTACTTTTTAACGATCTTTAGGTATTCACATCTTAGCGTGCAGCTCCCATCATCGGACTATTTTTTTCACTGGGATATACCGCTAGATTTGCAAGTGAAAGCAGTGCTGCCAGCGCTGAAGCCGAGCCACTTTTCATTCGTAGCTTTGTTGATGTGTCGGGACGGTCTGAAGGGGAAAGTCTGCCGTAATAAATTTGCTTAAAAAGTCATTAAATAATTGTTACAATTTGATTAAAAACAGATCATTTATGCAGCCGTTAAGGTAAGTATCACTTTACAAGCAAAGTTATCCGAAAAATGTTTGATTAAACGAATGAAATCGCTCAAAAACAATCTCCACTTTTTCCTCTTCTTTTTGACATTTGCTGCGCTAATGTTTCTCGCAATGGAGATTTCAATTTAAGAGCTTTGAAAAATCGATAATCCAGATTTTGTACCATTTTCTTCTTGGTTTCCGGAAATGTCCCCCGGAAACTTTAGAATTTCGTTTTAGTTTTTCATCTCGCACCCGATTTCGTAACAAGAACTTGTCGGTATAGCGAGTCTCGATAGGCACACGATGTCTAAACGGGCGGCGGATGACGCTGCCGGAAGTGGTGCCACTCCCGGCAGCGGTGGCGGTGCTCCACCGCCGATAAAGAAAGTTCACTTTGAGCCCCACCTGATCGGGCCAATCTCGACCCTCGAAGAGATGGACATCAAGGTGCTGCAGTTCCAGAACAAGAAACTGGCACAGCGCATCGAGCAGCGAGTTCGCTGCGAGGCGGAACTCCGCCAGCGAATCGAACAGCTCGAGAAGCGCCAGACGCAGGACGACGCCGTGCTAAACGTAGTCAATCGGTACTGGAACCAGCTGAACGAGGACATTCGCGTGCTGCTGCAGCGGTTCGACGCGGAGACGGCGGATGAGTCGGAGAATAAAAGTGAGTAACGGAATTTAAAGTTTTTATTGGTTTCCTCATATTGTGGGGGGTTGCTGTTTATTAATATTGCACTTTATCAATCTTCTTGCACCATTTAAACAGCTTTGAGGTGTGTTTACATGTACTAGTTTAGTCAAGAATTCTACTACCAACCTCGGTTATCATTTCAGCATTGTTTCTATTGCAAAATATACTGAACGATTGAACTGCCGTTAGGCGCATAACAGTCCCATGTCCCACACTTATAAAGGCAGCGAAGAAGATTATAAAATCGGAGGATCTTTAAAATTACAGGCATCTCGCGTTTCAAAGTTCAACCTGTTCAACAAGCTACAATTTCAAAAACACTGCGCTTATTTAAGTTAACGTAGAGTATAGCGGTACTTTGTTATAACCGCTAATTGCCGTTCTATCCGGTAGAAAACGTTCATCTTCTATCTGGCCTTGAATAAAGAGCCTAGAATGCAAAGAGGAGAAACCCGATCCCAGAGAAACGTAAACAACTAGAATCTTCTGATTCTAGAATCAACCCTACCTTACCAATCAGACTAAGGCCGGCGTGGCCTCTGCTGTACACAGAAGTTGTTTCCATTGTAATCGGTCCATGGCTGTACCTCGCCAGCCTCGCTGTCTGCGGAGGGTCCGCAGGTCGCCTTCTACTTGATCAATCCACCTTGCTCGTTGCACGCCTCTTCTTCTTGTACCTGCCGGTTCGTTTTCGAGAAACATTTTCACAGGGCTGTCGTCCGACATTCTTACGACATGCCCAGCCCATCGTAGTCGACCGATTTTTGCGATGTGTACGATGGGAGGTTCTCCCAGCAACTGGTGCAATTCGTGGTTCATTCGCCTCCTCCACGTTCCGTCTTCCATCTGCACTCCACCGTAGATCGTACGCAGCACCTTCCGTTCAAAGACTCCAAGGGCGCGTTGGTCCTCCACTAGCAATGTCCATGTTTCGTGGCCATAGAGAACTACCGGTCTAATTAATGTCTTGTAGATGGTCAACTTTGTGGTTCGGCGAACTTTGTTCGATCTTAGCGTCCTTCGGAGTCCAAAGTAGGCACGATTGCCAGCCATAATGCGCCTTTGTATTTCTCTGCTGGTGTCGTTATCGGCGGTCACCAATGAGCCCAGATACACGAATTCGTGCTAGAAACAAGCAACGCATTAAACGACGACTTAATGTTGACCTAGAGTCAAATCGATTACTGAGGGTTATTCCGAGAGTCGAAGTGACATTTGTTACTTGGTGAAGTGAGAAAAGTCACCTTCAGTGACGTGACTCTTCGGGGTAAATCAAATGGAGAGTCACGTCACTGCAGGTGACATTTCTCACTTCACCAAGTGACAAACGGCACTTCCACTCTCGGAATAACCCTCACTGTTTACGCACCAAACTTTGCGCAATTTTTTCGAAATACGAGACCCACGAAACATTGAATAAGCTTGAACTTTCCTAATAATGTATGCTTTAAAAAAGATACTCTTTTCGGATGGCGATGAACAAAAAAACTACAAAAGATAATCCAATGGAACAAATTGAATCCTGCGTTTATTAATGCTTCGACGAACTATCCTGAGGTTTTACGGCAGTTGACCGGAATCTTACCCAGCTCTTGCGTGACCGTTTTGGCCACAAGATTATTGGAGTTGATCCTTCGTTTGAGGCACGCCCAAAATGTTTCTATCGGTCGCAGTTGAGGGAAGTTGGGAGGGTTGGCGGTCTTCGGTACAATGTTTATCTTCAGCCGGTCCATCTCCCCCAGTGATCTCAGTTATCTGGCGTAATAAGCCGAGGCCAGGTCCGGCCAAAAGTCCACCTTCTTCATCGCGTAATACTTCTTGATGAAGGCGGCAACTTCCGGCAAGCACTTCGGGAACAGGTATAGGAGATATATTTGCCGTCAATGCTAACCTCTATGGAGGAGGACGTAAAGTTCCCAGTTCCCTTGCCAGTCGTCACCGTCTAGCGCCAAGTAGGTCCGATATTACCTCGACGTCGCGCTTCGACGGAAAGATGTTTTTACCAGCACCTTCATCCGCAATCACATCGCCTGCTGCTCGAACACGATCTTCCATCTTGCCCAGTTACTTATCCACCGTTCGGCCGGTTTCACCAACCTCTCGGTCCAAGGCGTGGAAAACTGAGGCCATCTTGTCCCAGGTCTTTCTTTTCAGCCCTTTACGGTCGGGCGGCTGGAACTAGGTCTCTGTTCGAAGCTCGCCTTTCTCCAGAAGGGAGAAGATGTTGTAAATGCTGGTTTGGCAATATCCGGTTGAGACGAAGTACCTCACGATATTCAACTCTTACGCTCCGGGTGGAGCTGGCAGTTCGAACAAACCGTTGAGTGTAGTTGCTTGACTGTTTTCGCCTTGGCTGCAGCAAATCAACTGATAACGTTGTCAATTTGTTTCTGTACGCAACAGGGTTACTACGATTAACGATGCACATAAGTGGTCCATTTTGTAATGCATACTTTTCTGGTTGTGATGTGAAATATGTGATTCTTATGAAAAGTCTGCCGGTTATCAAAAGGAAATGTGTAAATTGGAAGTAAATGACTAACAGCCACCGAGCTGGACCCAAGCGCATCGACACGAAATTCGTCAACGATGCGGTTCGAGACTTACAACTAATGTCTTGCCCAATCGACCACATGGAAGTTTAGGTATTTGCTGATGAAGCCGTTGCCAGCTATGAAACTACAAAGACTACGAGAAGCAATCGGCATCAAATCTTATATTGTTGAGGAGAAGTGTTGAACCCCGGTTCAACATTCAACGATGAATCGATAGCTCTTCAATCAATACGTCATCAAATATGGACGGACATCGATAAACTCACTCTTGTGTTTAACGTTCTAGTATTCACAGGTGTTAAGTTTATTTCCCTTACTGAGCTCTAGTTTCCACAATTCTCTAATCCTCATCACTACTTGGATCTCGACTATCGTAGTTCACAGGAAAAAATCTCACTCTACGCTTGACAATAAAAGTGACCTAGATAGGTTTAACGACCATTAATTGCCTGGCTTCGAGTCGATCATAACGATATAAGCAACTTGTCGCGTGCGCAATTGAAGAGTAGCTTTCATCAACTGCACATGTTGCCAGCGGCTGAGACGATCGATCTTCACTTCGTCGTACCGTGGTTCAGGAATGCTCAATGGCGACCTTTGTATTAGGAAGTGCGATAGCGTCTGCACCTCGATGCCGTTCTGGTGATTGGCGACTGGAATAAGTGGTCGGCTATTCAGGATCGCTTCACACTGCGCCAAGAAAGCCGACATTTCCTCGAAAGTCAGTTTGGTTGCACCAACTACTCGCTTCAGATGATGTTTTGCTGGTTTTACCCCAGACTCCCATATGCCGCTTAAGTGAGATAAGCTTCAAATATCTCGCACAGAGCTGTCAATTCATGATTCGCATCAACAAATGTAGTGCCGTTATCGGAATACAAATTGGCCACTATTCCTCGTCGGCCAATGAACCGCTGCAGAGCCGCAATGAAATCTCCTGCCGTTAGATTTGACATCAACTCCAAATGTATGGCCTTGGTTGCCATACAAACAAATACATAGATGTACGTTCTTCCTGCTTCCTTAAGGTTATTGGGAAAGCGTGGTCGACCTCCGTGTTTGAAAATATTGGTGCTGGATTAATTCTGCAGCCCGGCATCGGAATTGAAGAGTATTTGAGTCGACCACCCACTCGAATTAAACCGTCGATGTCGATGAATGGTACTAATCCGCTGTACCTATTTCGTGCTTTCCCGCCACGCTCCAAAGCATGGAACAAGTCCTGGAACTCCTCATTCTGAACCATCATCAAAATAGCATGGTGTGCGTTTGCCATTTCTAGCGCCTGGAACAGCGAAGTGTTTCGAGTATTGAGAAATCCAGATAAAGCTAAAGTAAGGTTAAACATCGCAGTACCTAAAACTGAAATTGATAATAACTTTCTTGCTATTTTTCAAACTGTACGGAATTAATCAGCTTACAACTACACAGAGCATGGACTTATGTGTTGAGATTCATCGGTAACGTACGCACCTATGGAAGAATCCAGGTAACGCAAAAGTGAGGTTAAACGTCGTAGATGGCGCTTGTTAAAAATGGGTTTTCGAGCTGCCTAAGCAAAGTAATTGGTGGTAAAAAGATACGAAAATCGACGATAATGACGATCGTCGATTTTCGTATCGTTTTACCACCAATTACTTTGCTTAGGCAGCTCGAAAACCCATTTTTAACAAGCGCCATCTACGACGTTTAACCTCACTTTTGCGTTACCTGGATTCTTCCATAGGTGCGTACGTTACCGATGAATCTCAACACATAAGTCCACGAAACTGCTAAGGGTTTCAAGAATTTAACGTTTGAATCTTACTTCCCCTCTTTGTGAGGGGTAACAAATCCCGGATGACTTGGTGGTCTGATAGGTGGCAACGTATCCTGTACCTATTGATAGTCTCACTAAAACGATCTTCGAGTGTTTTAATCTCGGCCAAACGGTGGATCTCAGTAGTTCTCGTCCGCGGAGGTGTGTTCAAGATTATCCTGAGAAACATGTTTTGAACCCGCTGTAGCTTCAGATGATGTGATTTCGCACAACTCTCCCAGATCGGCATGCCGTACTCAATAACCGGAAGTATTGTAGTGTTTGTAGATAGCAAGCTTGTTCTTCAGGGACAATGTAGACTTTCTGTTTAGCAAGGGGTACATAAGCTTCAACAGAACGTTACATTTTGTGACAGTCTTATCAACCTGTTCCCTGAAGTCCATCTTGCTATCTAGTGTCACGCCAAGATAGATGGCTGAATTGGTCCATTCCACCGTTGTACCGTTTAGACAAATTTTAACATCCTCAGCCGGAACAAGTCTAGGCGATTTTGAGTGAGGGAAAAGGATGACCTGGGTCTTTGCTGCATTGATGCAGATCTGCCAGTCTGTGAGATACTTGAACAACACATTCAGGCATCGCTACAGTTTCGATGCGATCGCTCTTACTCCCCTACCATTGTGGACGACTGCGGTATCATCGGCGAACAGCGACAGAGATCTGTTTTCAGGGAGTGGGGGTATGTCCGAGGTGAACAGATTAAATAGAAGTGGACCTAATATGCTTCCCTGCGGAACACCGGCAGAAACCTCCTGCACATCGGAAACTGCACCATGCAGCGAAACACAGAATGTTCTGTTTGATAGGTAGTTCTTCACAATCTTTACCAGAAAGACGGAAGATTGTACCGATGCAGTTTGTACACCAGGCCACCATGCCAGACGTTGTCAAACGCCTTTTCCACGTCAAGAAGGGCCATGGCAGATGTTGTCGAAGCAGACTTGTTTCGCTTGAGGATGTTAGTGACTCGGTTCAGTTGATGTACTGTTGATCGACCGCGTCGAAAACCAAACTGTACATCTAGCAGGATGTTGAGTTCGTCGGCAGATTCAAGGAGACGACAGTAGATTGCTTTCTCAAAAAGTTTGGATACTCCCGAGAGAAGGCTGATGGGTCGATAACTCTTGGAAGAGGAAGGATCTTTCCCAGGTTTCTGGACCTTCGTGAGGACTGATGATGTTCTGACCAAGATTGTGGGAGCTGACAAAGTGTCGACCTATCACAGCAGCCTTCTCAGCGGGAGTAATCAAACGATCCTTAGTCATTGTTGTCTAGTGGGATCAACGGCGGAATGGGCCTAGGCTTGGTTTTTAAATTTTTTGTTAATTTCCAGAACGGCTTTGCACAATCTGGGAGGGCGCGGATTTTGTTGGCAAAATTATTGTTTCTGAGATCCATCATTCTGGCCTTGATAATTTTATTCAAACAATTGAACTCTGATTTTAAGGCAGGCAGATTAGTGTTCATACTTCGAAACTCCTTCTCAAGTACGATGTTTTGCAGGCCAATCCTCTCCCTCAACTTCTGCTATTTAATCCGGCTTAGGGGTTTTGTCAGCACGCCCGCCAATATATCCTCCGTCGGGCAATACTTGACGTTGATGAGTCCAGATCTTGCCGAATCCCGGATGAAATTGTATCTGGAATCGATATGCTTTGTCCGTCTGGTTTCGCCTTCGGTACTCAGCAAACTGTTGCAGCTCTGGTTTTCCTCGTTCCCGCCAAGTCCTTGCATCCACTTCAAGAGCCAGAGTAGCTCCTTACTGGCTTCAGCTAGTGAAACGTATTCTGCTTCGGTGGAGAAAATGTTACACATGCCTGCTTGCGTGCTGTCCAACTTATGGTTCCATCGCCAAGCTTCAACAGACATCCGGAGTAGGACTTCCTGTCCGCACGATCACCTGCCCAATCAGCGTCTGCGTAGCCTACCGAGACTACCGTTTCCTCCAAGCTTCAGCTTCAATCCTGCAGTGCCCTTCAAATACCGCAATGCTCGCTTCGGTCGTTCTCCGTTGGTTTACTGACTCTGCGGCCTAGGATGGATGCCGTGATTGCCCGATCAGGACGTGTGCATACGACGACGTAAAATAAAGCCACAACAAAACTCTGGTATTTCTCGATGGTGGACATTACCTTCTCCTCCTTTTGCTCTGCGGTGACGTAGACAGGGTCCATTGGAAACGGCGAAGGTTTTGACTGCTCCATCCCGAACTTCGTTAAGATCCTTTCGATATAGCTTTCTTGGCTCAGTAAGAAACTTGCATCTTCCTGCCGCTCAACACGACGGCAAGGTAGTCGCTCACATCACCCAGACATGAGATCTTGAACTTCTTTTAAAGGTGCTTCCGGACGCGCTCGTACTCTTTGTTGCCGTTGGTGACGATCAGCATGTCACCCACTTAGAGAAGATTGAACGACAATCCACTATCGGTCATCGCTAAAAGACACCTGTCGGCTTCCGTAGCTTCATATCCCAGCTGCTTCAGAACGTCGGTGATGGTCTGGTTCCATACCCTCCCCGTTTGCTTCAAGCCATACAAGTTCCTCCTCAAAAGGCACACGTCTGCCGGATTTCCAGATTCATACCCAGGTGGTTGTCGTAAGTAGCTGGTCTCCGAAATCTCTCCATAAAGATATGCTGTCTTGATGTCGAAATGCTTCACTTGCATCCGTTGACGTGCTGCTACCGACAAGAGTGCCTGGAACGTAGTGTGCTTCGCAACCGGCGCATAGACCTTGTCATAATCTGTACCAAATTTCTGACTGCATCCCTGGGCGACCAGTCGGGCCTTGTATCTCGCAACATTTCCACGTTCGTCCGGTTTCTTCTTGAAAATCCACCGACAGCCGACCGGTTTGCGATTTGAGAGGAGACTACCCAGGTAACCAATAAGCAGTTTCAAATCGTCTTTACGGCAGCCTATCAATCAATAAAGTCACCTTAAATGCAACATAAATGCCGCTTTTGGCCTAATATACAGCTGCTTTACTGCAACGCTATGATAATGCTTCATTAATGCTATATTGCATTCGAAATGCTTATTACTATAAAAGCATTTTAAATCCTACTTTACAACAGGTGGCATTTAAGATACTGATATAATGCTAATATAATGTTTGTAGCATCTGAAATGCAGATTTAGTGTTGATTTACTGCATATGCTAATGCTTATTGGTTACCTGGGTAACGATGTCCCACTTTGAATTTTCTCGTAGATATATTCTTCATCCATCGCGATCTTCCTTTCATCTCGTTACGGGCTTGCTAGAGCTTCTGTTAGTGTTCTCGGCTCGAACGTTTCCTGGCTCGCCATCCTGCTGGATTCACGGAATCGGAGTGAGAGTACACTTTTATGCATTCGGATTGAGACGCCTATCGGTGTGCTCGCTGACGTCAGCAGCATCATGATTGTCCTTCTCATTTTCCTGAATAAAGGATGACTAAAAGTAAATTGATACGCCCCTCGCGCGCCGCTAGCACGCCTCTAGCGTTGGAAATTGATAATCTTTGACAGTGGTTTGTTTACACTTCTATAGGAACAACTCGTGCAAGTTTGATCAAAGTAGTCGATCGAGTTCAGAAGTAACGTCAAATGGAACTCGAAACAAGAAAAAATACACCTGGAAAATCCGGAGTGGTCCGGTTCCAAGCTGGATAAAGATGCCGATACCAATAGTTTGTCGAGTGCTCAAAACCTACAAGGAAACCCTGAGTGTGGAAAGGAATCGGATAATCGGAAAGGAAAGCGGACCTACGATAAAACTGGAATCAGGGATCGTCTGCTGTGCAGCAAGGTGTTGAGGTGCGTTAAAGCCAACCCCGGACTTTCGATCCGAGATGTGGCCAGAAGGTACAACGCCAACTTTCAAACGGTGCGGAACATCCTTGCCGGGGAAAGATACAAGTCGTACAAAGCCAGTAAACATCCGAACCGGCACATGAAGCAGAATTCCGTGGCCAAAGAGCGTGCAAGGATCTTGTACGACCGTGTTTTGACGAAACACAAGGGCTGCACTTTGATCGATGACGAAACATACGTCAAACTCGATTTTAAGCAGCTTCCCGGTCAAAAGTTTTACATCGCGACTGCACGGGGGGGTGTGCCGGGAAGATTCAAGTTCGTGTTTGCCGACAAGTTTGCGAAGAAGGCCATGATTTGGCAAGCGATTTGCAGTTGTGGCCTGAAAACGGAACCATTCTTCACATCTTCGACGATGACATCCCAAATTTACATCGAAGAATGGCTTACAAGGCGTGCATTGCCGTTCATTCGCAAGCATAGGGGCAAGTCATCTTTTGGCCAGCTGCCACTACTCCAAGGTGGTTCTGGAGTGGTATGCTGCCAACAAGATCAATTTCGTCCCCAAGCTTATGAATCCTCCGAATTTCCCGGAATCTCGACCAATCTAAAAATACTGGGCGAAGCGGGGGGCAGTCAAGGACATCCAACAAATGCAGGATAAGTAGAAGAAATGCGCTGGTTCCGTGCTGAGGGCTCCATCAAAAGGAAGGTTCAAGATTTCGTTCGAACTGGAGAAATGTAACTATCTAATGCTGTAACTTTGAAGTTTTAAATAAAGTACTGTAGAGCAACCATTAATGGACTTTTTATACTTATCGAATCACGAATTACAGGTCTTTCTGTGCGTATAAATTTACTTTTAGTCAGCCTTTATGTGGCGTTTGGGACAGGTTCGATTGCTGCCTTCATGATTATCGCCACAGTTGGCGCACTTTGGAGCGGCACCTTCGGCCACGGGGCAACCCTGGGGGGGGCCCAACACCCCACCGGGGCCGGGGCCCGGCGGGACACAAAAGGCCGCCACCGGGGCGGGGGCGGGCAACGGGCCCCGCGACAACCCCAGTCCCCGCCGCCCACGGACACACCCCCCCCCCGCACAAGAACAAGGCCGCGCGCCGGGGGGGCGGCGGGCACGGAACACCCCCGGGGCCCCCCCGCCCATGCCACTGCCCCCGCGACCCCGAACCACACACAACCGCCCGCGGCCGCCGGGGGCGCGCGGAAAACCCCCGCCGCCGGCAACCACCCCCACCAGCGGCCCGGGCCCGGGCGACGCACGCTTAGAACCGCCCCGCCCCCCCGGCCCGGCGCCGCGGTCGACCCCGCTCCCCCGCCGGCCCCACCGCAGCCCACCCCCCGGCCCCCGCGCCCCACACCCCCCCCGAGACCCCACCCCGGCCCCCCGGTATCCCCACACCCCAAACAAAAAAAACCCCCTAGTTCACGAACCGGACGTGCAATCGCGGGAAATCGGACTAGGGGGACGGGAAAAACAAACTTCGTGTCGATAGAGCGAAAAACACGACCGCACGTGTCGCTTGTTCAAACTGGAATGACATATATTTCTTTTCTATTAACAATGTCATATAGTCATGGCATGCTTTATCGCACTTGTTAGCTTCTTCATACTTCAACACAACGCGTGACGCTCAATCCTAATCATGTTTTACTGAAACGCTCAATGGTAAATATAGTTTAAGGGCTAATGCTACATTGCAACCGATTCTAATTGAGTTATAATTCACACTAATCGGAACTGAACAGATGTTCGCAATTCTAAACCAACAGGAACTGTCGGGAGGTGTTGTTAAAAATAACGGGGATAAATTGATGACAAAAATCATTGGGCCAAAAGTCATTGCTAAGTACCTTTTATTTTATTCCTCCACGTCATAATTGTCACTTCAGCTCTCGGAATAGCCCCCAATATTTAAACATCGATGTTCATACCTTCTAAGCCGCCGATCATGCAAACCACCCTGATCACTTATCTCACGTTCCTTTTCTTTTTCACAGACGAAAATGAAGTCACCACTTCCTTCCTGATGCAGCTGTCCACCTGGGACAAGGAGGAACTGGACGACAAGCTGGCCAACCGGGTCCAGGTCTCGAAACGTGCCGTGGCCAAGATCGTCCAGGTGTTCGACCGTCTCATGCAGCGCAACGAGAAGATTACCCGGGCGATGCATGGCGAATCGGACGATCCGGATGCCAACGTGCCGGACATCGACGAAACGCTACGGCAGAGCTACACCGAAGTGATGGCGGAAAACCGGAACCTACAGACGCAGAACACGCTGCTGCATGAAAAGTTTCACACAATCTCCTTGAAAATGAGCGAAATCCAGGACATGCTGAACGGGAAGGAAACGGAATCGGCTGAGTTGAAGAACCAGATCGATGACTTGCAATACGAGTTGGAGAAGGTACGCTGTCGAAATGACAAGCTGGAGAACCATCTGGCGGAGGCCATCGAGAAGCTGAAGGCCTACCATCAAATGCACGGCGACATTTCCAGCAAGGACGAGAACAAACACTCGAATTCATCAGCCAGTTCCGCGAAGGGTAATTTCGATTCGTTCGATGAGGATTGTCTCGAAATGTTAATCACACCCTCCCATTCTTTTTTTCAGGTGGTTCAATGACCAGCGTAGCGGCACAGCATCTGGAAGATCTGCAGAAGGAGTTGGAGGAATACAAGGAGCTGGCAAACAATCGGCTTCAGGAACTGGACAAACTGCATGTGCAGCACCGTGAAGCTTTGAAGGAGGTCGAAAAACTCAAGATGGACATCCGCCAGCTGCCCGAGTCGGTTATCGTTGAGACGACCGAGTACAAATGTCTGCAGTCACAATTCTCCGTACTATACAACGAGTCGATGCAGATCAAGACGCTGTTGGATGAAAGCCGGAATCAACTACAGACTAGTAAAAACCAGCATTTAAGACAGATTGAGATGATGGAGAGTGAGGAGTTGATAGCGCAGAAACGTGTTCGCAGTGACATGATACAGATGGAGGATGTGCTGTCGCAGATTCGCAAGGAGTATGAAATGTTGAGGATCGAGTTTGAGCAGAATATGGCTGCGAATGAGCAGACAGCACCGATCAATCGAGAAATGCGACATCTGATTACGTCACTGCAAAATCACAACGGCCAGTTAAAGGGTGAAGTTCTGCGGTACAAGAAGAAGTATAAGGAAGTTTCTGCTGACAATGTTAAGCTGCGGAAGGAACTGGAGGATACCACGGTAAAGTTGACAACACTGCAGGAGCAACAACAAGCGGAAGTGAAGAAGGAAAACGAACAATCGTCGCTCGCTTCAGGAATAAAGGAAGAACCGGGATCGTGCGATGGCTTAGGTTCGATAAAGGAGGAAGATCCAAACGATCCCGGTTCCGGAACGGTCAAATCCGAATCCGGCGAAGAAGGTGATGGTCTCGATCCGAACGGCGTGAAAAAGGAAGAAATCGGTCCTGATGGGAAACCGATCAAATCGGAAGCTCCCGGTACCCCGAAAGGCGACGGTAAAGAACGGGCCAAAAGTGCAGAGTCAGATCTAGTTCGAGATTTGAGAAATCAACTAAAGAAGGCACTGAACGATCAAAAGGAAATGAAATTGTTGCTAGACATGTACAAAGGGGTCTCGAAAGAGCAAAGAGATAAGGTTCAGTTGATGGCCTCGGAGAAAAAGAAGTGCGCTGAGATAGAAGACTTGAAGAATCAACTGAAGAAAGTTCAGGAAAGTAAACGGGAAGATCGTAAGAAACTGGCCGACGAGGAAGCACTCAGAAAAATTAAACAGTTAGAAGAGCAAAAGTATGAGTTGCAGAAACAGGTTCAAAACCAAAAGCAACCGGACAGTGCATGGAGTAGCGGTTACCGACCGTTCGTTGGATCACATGTAGTATTATCGGCTGATATTTTCGTGAAGAATTTGTGCATTGAAATTTGTTTGTTGTTTTGCAGGAAGAAGAGGCGCTACTCAATGAGATGGAAGTCACGGGACAGGCATTTGAGGACATGCAGGAGCAGAACTCCCGATTAATTCAGCAGCTGCGCGAGAAGGACGATGCTAACTTCAAGCTAATGTCGGATCGGATAAAGGCCAACCAAATGCACAAACTGCTGCGTGAAGAGAAGCAAGTGCTGGAGGATCAGGTAACAACAATCGACTGTAGTAGCTATTGACTCTTTATAACGTTTTTCACCACTAGGTCACAACCCGCGACAGCCAGATAGAAGCGATGCATGTTGTGTTACGCAAGCTAGAAGAAAAGGAACGCATTCTTCAGAACACCGTCACAACCATCGAAAAAGAACTGGTAGCTCGGCAACAGGCGATGGAAATGCACAAACGGAAAGCCATTGAATCTGCCCAGTCGGCGGCGGACCTCAAGCTGCATCTCGAAAAGTACCACGCCCAGATGAAGGAAGCCCAGCAGGTGGTGGCGGAGAAGACAAGCTCTCTGGAAGCGGAAGCCTACAAAACCAAGCGACTGCAGGAAGAGCTGGCCCAATTCAAGCGCAAGGCAGAACGCATGAAGAAAATCGAAATGTCCGGCACTACGATCGACGAGGTCATGCTGGAGGAAATACGCGAGTACAAGGAAACGCTCACCTGTCCCTCGTGCAAGGTCAAGCGGAAGGATGCGGTGTTATCCAAGTGTTTCCATGTTTTTTGTTACGATTGTTTGCGAACCCGCTACGAAACTCGCCAGCGCAAGTGTCCCAAGTGCAACTGTGCATTTGGCGCCAACGACTATCATCGGTTGTATTTGTCTACGTAAGAGGTTAGTTTGGGCACCCTTCTTCCAATGTAAACGCCCCCCCCCCCCGTATCTTAAATCCTTATTTATGGACGTAGAGATTTGTAAATCTTTGTTTCTGTTTGAAATGCTAGGTTAATGCTCTTCCATATGCTAGGATGGATTTCTCAAAAACTTAAAGCATGTATAATTGCAGTATACATTACATATTTTAAACAATATTGTGAATGTTTCCCAAAACAATAAAACTGTAAATTGTGTTCTATCATCACGGACGATGATGTTACAATAATATGAATATTATTCATGATTATCTCACTTTTACGAGATACACCTATCCCACGATGTGCAGTCTTTTACGGTTTGAATTTCAGGAATCTTTCTCACGTGGGTATTGACCGGTACGTGGCGCTATTTACCACGTGCCTTTTCGTTCCTGTAGCTGTGACCGGTATTAAGCTTTTATGTCCGTTCTCTAAGTGATAGTCCTTGTAATTCAATTTAGTGTAATCTAGGAATCCTAATTAAATTAAACACTTTCCTAATTACAAACATCAATCATGATTCAACTCAACTTGTTTCGGACCGCATATACAATCCGGCAATGAGCGACGTCGGTAGAAAAGCAGTAAGAAGGAAACTCGTTCAACAACAAAAAAAAAAAAAAACATCTTCAAAACCGTTTTATTATTATATATTTAAAGGTCTAAACTGCTGACTTTTATTATCAAAACTCCCAATAGGTAAATAAATCCTTTAAAAAATCAAGGTTGCAAAGCACGCTTCGATTTATTTGCAGATACGGAAAGAAATTCTTGTGCACACTACAAAACTAGCCGAGTTCCGAACATCTAAAAATTCTGAAAATTCAAACTCTCCCTCAGCGTCATGCAGTCCACTTCGTCGATTTTCAGCGAGTTCGTTTTCAAATTTATTTCCTCTTCCTGCATCACCTGCGTATTCAGCAGATATCTCAGTGTGGCCCTTGACTGAACCAACATCTGGTCCAGCTTAGCTACCGTTTCCCGCAACGCAGCCAATTCTTTCTTAAGGCTATTGTAGACGTTATCCTTGCAGAGTTCTATCCCGGGACGATGGGCGCGGTTTGCCATGCGCACCTGTGCCAACGCGACGTAACCCTCCTTCTCAGCAATCTCCTTCTCCAACTTGGTGACCGTACGCGTTAACTCATTGACCTGATGGACGGTTTCCTTGTGTACGTTCTCCAGCTTGATTTTGGTGTAACGGACTTCGGAAATTCGTTTGCAGTAGGCTGCATTGGTACGTTCCACCTGATGACGGATGTCCTCGGCGGCCTGCTTGAGCACCTGATCGATGTAGGAGCGCAGCGCTTGGGCCGAGTTGATTTCCTTGGCCGTGCTCTCGATGTTTTTGTTAGTGACCTCGATCCACTCTGGATCGGTGTTGTTGCTAGGGGAGGAAAAAGGTACGGTGGATTATGATTTACTTGCTTTCGGGAGAGGTGGTTCATCGTGGTGAACTAGATTTCGGAAGAGCGTAATTGTTCATGGTGGACAGGGCATGCCAAATGTAAGCATGTCACGCAACGGACAATGTGGAAAGATCGAGTGATAGACTACCTGCGGACAATTCGAACATTGTGAGGCTGACAAAGTGGAGTCGTGGATCGAATAGAATGGAGACGACTTTAACTGAACCATGGTCAGTAATGTTGTTATTGACAGCAACGCACAATGAACACATAAAAAACACGAGGCAACACAAGAAATTACATTACTTAGGCATAGGATGCAAAATGCAGTGGAGACTATTGGGCGTAGCGTGTGGGGTTTATTAAATCACTGGAGAAGCCTAAAGTCATGCATGCTCTGAGAAAAATTCTATAGTTATACCGACAATTAAATCATGGTCAGGATGACTATCGCATATAATGGTTATAATAACCATGAAGATGGTCGAATTCACCACGTTCATGGCATTTTTGACTATGATCATGGTAACAAGGACTATTCCGACATTATGGCAAATGTTGGATCAACTATTTTTAATGGTCGTTTCACTATACTGCAAAAGTCATCCTAACCCCCAATAATGGTAAAATTGATCATCAAATTTGTCTCTGTGTGTTTCCATTACCCGAGCAGGAGAAAATAACATGTGAATAACTAATTTTGATCATGATAACTGGCCTTGGTATTTCCCTCTCGTGGGTCAAATTTTCCACCTTGTCGACGTTGAGCGGGCTTATCTCATGCTATAAACATGCATGTGAGACCAGTAGTGAAAGTATCACATATTCTAGTCATTTTTGCACTGCCACGTTGTAGAACGTTTATATGAAGGCACTAACATCAGTTGTGATACTAGCGGGTTATGCCGCAATTCACTCTTAGACTTCTTACTTTCAATCTTAGGATAACGACTAAAAGTATACTTTTCCTTTTCGTGGCAACTTATGTTGTTGTTTAACCATTTGTTTTATGGAATGAATAACCAAAATACCAGGTTAGCTGTTAATAAGTCAATGTAATTGCAACATCTTCTTAAAGGGTGAATGTTTTGATCGGGGGAATTATCTGACCATTGCTTTTTCACCGAATTTTTCGGTAAAAATTGACATATCAGCATCGTCAATAGTTTGGCCAGCACGGACCGTGTAGAACTGTTCACCCGGAAGCGTCTTATAATAAAATTTCACGTAGGATTCATCATCCATAATTACGCATGCCTATTTTCTACACAGCAGTTTATCGTATAATTTACGGGCCCTTGGTTTGACAGATGCTGCTTGTTTTTCACTTCGTTTTTGGCTTCTTCTGTTTCTTGAAAGTCCATTTCGTGTCTTTGCTCGGTCGACGTAACTCTTCGAAGTTCCCAGCTTTTTGGCCACATCTCGAAGGGAGGTACCCTTTTTATGGGCGAAAGCTTGAGTGATTTTCCGATCCCGGGTTTGGTCCACAGGACCCGGTTTACGGCCAGATTTTTTCTTGTCCTGAAAGGTAGACTCCTCACCACACTTCTGAATCGCGTTACGAACTGCTCCAATGTTCACACCTTCAATTTTCTCCAACTGACTCAGTGAAACTTTGGGAACTGTGCACGATCTGTTTGCGCTTTTCCGGGGAAATGCTTCGCATTTTCATGGAAAGTTAATGCCCCGGCACTTAAGACTCACAGAGTTATAGATTGAAATGTAAACAATGATACACAGTAATGATCAGCTGTTTAAACGTCATCTGGAAGCAAGAGTGGCGCATCAAAATCGTGCTTAGATTTTCTGGGACACCCTATAGTGATCCAGCAGACTACGAAGCCCTTAGCCCTGTTCATTTTTTGATCGGACGGGAGTTAACCGCTGTAGCTGAACCACTCTACACTGACCAGAAGGAATCCTTGCTCTAAGTATCAGTTGGTTCAACATCGGAGGCAATCGTTTTTGCAGAAGTGGTCGAGTGAATACATTACGGGATTGCAAAAACGTGGGAAATGGTACAAGTACGCAGATCTGCTGCGTAAAGGACCTCTTGTATTATTTCAGAAGAAGAACTTGCCACCGCAAACGTGAAAATTTGGAAGGATTGTCGAGACGCACCCTGGCAAGGATGGGATCATACGCTTAGTAACCGTGAAAACGAGTTACGAGTTACGAGCCTTTATAAGCGGCCAACCACACAGATCGCAGTACCCCCTGTCCATCACCATGCGGAATAAAGCCATCCGGCTCCTGGGAGAGAATGTTACGATATGTTATGATTGTGTAGATCAGTTTTCTCAGTTTAAAGAGACTTTTTCCAATTCAGTAATATCATGTATATTTTTCCCAGTGGGTTTCGTTGAGGCGTTTTCTGCAAGATTGGCAACATTGCTACAGAAGAAAAATCACAAGTAATCGAGTTTTTGAGAAATACAGTCGCAAGTTTAATACAGTTTACTACGCTATTTTTGTATCGCTTTTTTAGCACAGCGTGGTGTTTAATCCTCGCTCAGATTTCGATTCAAGCGCTGAAGCGGAAGACGGAAGGCAAGGTGGCGAAATCCTTCCGCGCCATAGGTATTTCGCCAGCTATTTCACGTTCCCTAGGAAAGAGGCGACGTGAATGTTCCATTCCGAGCAATCGCAGCAACCACTGACTGCGCTGCGGTTATGTTAAATATTTTTTGATTCCATTTGTTAACGTCAAGCTGAATACAAGCAAACTATAATTACCCTTCAAGAATCTGAGTTTCATTTCTTAAGCATTTGGAAGACATGTCATTGGCGACGAGGAAGTTTCCAGAGCTCCAGAATTGAACCCGAGGAAGGATGGCGACCGATCAAGAACTCCAAGTAGCAAGTCATGCAACCGCACCGGCCACAAAGATACAAAATAATGTGAAAGGATGAATGGTAGTGGGGGTTTTGGTTGGTTGTGTTTTTTTTTTGGGGGGTGGGTGGGGGTGGAGGCTACTGTGGTTGTGTCAAAAAGTCTTCAAGCGACTCTTCCACTCAACCCCGAGAGAAGAAGCAGTTCAAGAAGAAAGTTCCAGACTTTCTGCGGAAAACAAAGTATTTGCCATGTACGCACCTTACCATCCCCAGTCAAATGGATTAGCAGAAAGGTTCGTGGATACTCTGAAGCGCACCCTGCGGAAAATTCGATCGGGAGGAGAGACACTGGAGGAAACAGTACAATGTCTACCGGACAACGCCAACAGCTGACCTCGGTGACAAGTCCCCAGCAGAAGTGATGTTCGGACGACCGATCCGGGCTGTTTCGTCGATGCTACTACCACCTGATCAAGCCACTCCAGCTGCACAAGCGAAAGCAGCACAGCAAAACGATCGATTCAACAAGAAGCACGGAGCAGTTTGGAGACAGTTCGCTTCAGGGACTCGGTGTATGTCAAGTTAATAAGGCATTGTGGGGGGGAGCGGAGGGGGGGGGGAAATGGGAGGGGGGGGGGGGGGGGGGGGGGGGGGGGGGGGGGGGGGGGGGGGGGGGGGGGGGGGGGGGGGGGGGGGGGGGGGGGGAAGGAGGGGGGTGGTTAAGGTGGTTTGCTGCTCCGTGTATTTTTTCCTATCTTTTCTCTCTCTCTCTCTCTCTCTCGCAAATTTACCTCGCTATTTCAAATTGATAAATCTTGATTGTTAGTGAATGAACATCAAATCGAACTACATCAGATTGCTCACAGCAAGTAAGCATACAAACTGATGTGATTAAATATCCAATATCTAGTACAGATTCTGAGTTATATCAATTCTAAATGTTGAGGTAATGGCTGCCATCGAGAATGCTTCAGCGCAAGCCCTTAAGAGGGGGAGATGTTCCATTCCGAGCAATCGCAGCAACAACTGCTGGGGGTTTATTTTAATATATTTTTTTTTTTTTTTTTTACTTAAAACAAAAAAAAAACAAATAATATTTACCCCTCTAAAATGTGTGTTTTTTTTGTTGGTATGTGGAAGAATTGGGGTAATCACACGAACCGAGAGGGTTTGGGGGAAAGGGGGAAGAGAGAAAGGGGGGGAAAAAAAAGGGAACATCACGCAAAGCGATCGCTGATGGAGATGGAGCGTTTGAAGATCCCAGCCGTCCTCAAGAACGCCAACTCAACCAACTCTTCCCTTCTGCGCCCAATTTAAAAATTTCGGGCGAACCTGAAGCGGAGGAAATATTCGAAAAAGTTCGTTGGGAAATGTTATTCCTTCTGTTGGTGGTCCTAGTTTGCACGAAAGTGCTAAGGATTTCAAGAATTTAACGTTTGAATCTTACTTCCCTCTTTGTTTACAAAATCAGATATTTCTGTTTGAAAAAGTACTCGAGCGTTGAAGAATTTTCGATGGTCAAAGTTCTGGTCAACTGCCGTAAGGGTGCCCGACAGGGAGTGGAGTCATTTTTGTTAAATCATGATTTAATACAGGAATCAATAAAAATATGTTTTGTTTTGATATCTTTTATCGGTTTTTACGTTAATCCGAATTTTTTTTTAATACGAGCACAAGAGCATTTGACTCCTCAACAGCACCTGGTGTTCAAGCCGGCGAGAAGGCGGACTGGACAATCCGTTGTTTGATACGGGTTGATTCGGTTGGATCACTGCTATGTACCTTGCTGTGCCGAATTGTGCGCAGCAGCGACTTCCTCGGCTGTATGATTCAGGCTGCTCAAGGCATGCGGTGCGAGATCCGACAATGTGAGATCGTCACTATCCCAGATGATAACCTTGGAACGTACATCCGAGCGCTGGACAATATTGTGAACAGAGATCCCCAGTTAATAGTGTGCGTTGTCTCCAACAACAAAGGCAGATCGATACACTGCCATTAAGAAGAAGTGTTGCGTCGATCGTGCCGTTCCAACGCAGGTCATGGTTCGGAGGACGATCACTCCCAAGGGTGGCAATGTTGGTATGGTCCTACGATGAAGAGATCAACAGCTTGCTGCCGTCCAACGCATCGAGACTCTCATATCCATCGCAATCAAGGTCATCATCCAGATAAACATCAAACTGGGTGGTATTCCGTAGAAGGTCAAGATTCCCCTCAATGGTCTGCTGACGATCGGTTTCGATGTTTGCCACGATGCTATCGTTTGAATCGTTTGGAGCTATGGTGGCTACTATGGATCATGACAACAAAAAGCACACCCAAATTGTATTCCACCGTTATCCAACATTCACACGGCGAAGAAATCAGCAATCATTTAATTATTTGCGACTTAACACCATCAAAGCGCTCAACGAATATCGTAGACTGGCGAAACGAATCATCTTCTACCGGAATGGCGTCGGATTTGCGCTGTTGCGTGTTGGTGATTTTTCCTCAAGCGAGCTCAGGTCCAAAGTGTCGTCGTTCGCGGGTATTGTGGGGTAAGATAGTGTGTATTGTTTAGCAACCGTGTAAATTTAGAGGTCATAGGCGAATTTATTTTTCTTATTGATTCTGTTTCTTGCATCCAACCAACCTAGAACTAGAGTTTAGAGGAAAATACCACAACTGTGCCAAAGTGAATTTTGATTCGGTGTACAGGCTTAGTTTGTAAATTAATCGGTGCAAGAAGAGTGTATTAGACACAGATATCATCTTACTACCGGAAGGTTTCCGACACGTCGGCGATGGCCAGGTTGATGTGGACGAGTGCCGACGGCAGTAGCTGCGGGTCCAGCAGGACTTGGCCATCTAGGACATCGAGGTGAGCTGGTTTGCAAAGCAACAAATAATTTATTTCTACCATAATTTGAAGACAATATCTAATATCCTGTTTTATTTTATTTTGTCTATTTTGATTTTTTTTTTTTTTCTAAAAAGCCGATCAAAGCTGCTTCTGTTGAAGGATCGTTGGTGAGCATGTTTCTTATTCCGGTGTCTAGTCCGTGCGTTGTTCTTGAATGTTGATACTGAGGGCAAACAGCAAGAACATGTTCAACGGACTGGCGAATTCCGCATAAATCGCATATTGTTTGATGGTATTGCCCCGAAATCATGTGACTAATTCGTGTGTGGCCGGTTCGTAACCTTGACAGTATCCGTTGATCATTTCTACATATTTGTTCATTCCAGTTCCTGGTGGGCACGTTTCCGAAGGAGTTTATTAGCCTCCTCGAGGAGGAACACTCCCTCCACATCTCCGTATGTCGTTTCCAGGAACTTCAAAGCTCTCGAGCAGGTTGTAATAGCTATGACGTAATGGAAAGGTTCGACGCATGCTGAGGATGCTGGCGTGAACGGTAGCAGGCCAGAGGCAATTCTGATGCAGCGATTGTACGTTGGTCCGAGTTTATACGTCATCTCGTCTGAAGATCGGCAGGTGTGTTCTATACCATATAAAAGTTAGCTGGTGACGATCGCGTTGGTAACTGTATCCCGGTTATTGTGGTTATGACGGCCCGTTATCCAGCGTAATAAATTTAATCTTGATTTACAATCTTCCTTCACTATGTCGAAGTGTTTCTGGAAATTTAGGCGGCGATCCAGGTTAACACCAAGAACACGACAATGAGTCTTATAGGGCACTGCGTTACCTTCGATTTTGACAGGGTTTAACTCCGGCCGATGTCTGCTGTTGCATATGTGAGTAAAATTACTTTTGCCTGCTGATAATTCGAATCCAACTGATTTGGCCCTTTTGTTTACTGCATTGACAGCTGCTTGAAGCTTTCTCCTCAGTGAAACTATGCCCGACGACAACGAGGACCATGTCGTCCGCATAAACAAAAATGTATATATTTTTAGGAAGGACTCCAAAAACTCCGTTCATAGCAACGAGAAACAGTGTTACTGCAAGAACTGAGCCTTGGGGGACCCCAGTTTCTTCCCTAACTATATTTGACTTATGATTTCCGATGCAGACTTGAAAGGTTCTGTTCTTGAGGAAATTTTGTACAAAATGGAGTATGTGGCCAGATAGGCCCCATTCGGACAACTGTTTTAAGACAAAGGGTGTCCATGTCCTGTTGTAAGCTTTAGACAGGTCCAAAGATGCTATGTCAACGTGCTGCCCAGCTCGGAGAGCGTCATCCAAAACTTGCCCAAGGGAAGCAAAGTAGGTCCCCGTTCCGAATCCTTTGCGGAAGGCGTGTTGTCGCTGGTCCAACAGATTATTGTCTTGAAGAAAGTCAGTGAGCCTGCGGTTGACCATGCGCTCCAAGACTTTACAAACGCAGTTTGTCAATGAAATTGGTCGGTAGTCCTTTGGTTCAGTTGAGGTTGTTCCATTTTTTGTGATGGGAATCACTAAACTGTGTCTCCATTGCTTTGGGAATTTATCTAGAGTCCAGAGCTGCTTGCCCCTTGGTGGTAGGTGTTTCAGCAATGGGTAGCCGATTTCATCAGGTCCAGCCGATTTACCTTTGCTGTATGCAAGAGCAAACGTTAACTCCAACATGGTGAAAGGCTGATTTATCGGTAGAGATAAGGCATCTTGTGGTACAGATACTGTTGAAGAGGCATTGTTACGCCTTATGAAAAGTTGATTATAGCTATCGATGGCAGAAAGACTGGAAAAATACTCGGCAAGCTTGTTGGCTACAACAACAGGGTCTGTGGATAACCCGTTCGCGTGTCTGATGGCTATTCCTTTTGTTCTTCTCTTTCCGCTGAGTGAATTTACTCTGCCCCACAGTTCAGTCGTAGATTGGTTGCTATTAATCCCGTCGATAAAATCTTCCCATTGTATGCGTTTGGCGTCTCTGATGATCTGTCTGCATTCATTTCTTTTTAAGCGATATTCTAGTAACATGGTTTCCTTATCTGCGTGATCGATCGGAAGCCTCTTCACTGCTCTCAGTGCTTTCCTTCTAGCTTTGACGGCCGCACGGGTTTCTGGAGACCACCAGTGTAGGGCTTTGCGGCCGGGGGTGGCACTAGTCCTAGGCATGGCAGCTTTAGCCGCGTCGAAGATTGCGGTGATAAATGTATCAATTGTAGAGGGGTAATTGGTATCTAGACTTGAATCTATCGCCACTTCAAAAGCGGTCCAATCTGCTTGGTCGTAGCGCCAGCGAGGGCGCCGGGATGTCTCGGGGGGTTTAATGTTGATACCAATAATGATGGGGTGATGATCACTTCCCAAAGGGTCCTCAAGACAGGACCAGAGTAGACGCATGGAAATTTCTCTACTATGATACGTCAATCACGGTGTCTGTTTGCGCTCGAGTGAAGGTGGGAGTTCCATCGTTTAGTACAACTAAACCGTTGTCTTCAGCAATCCCCGCGCAGATATTTCCTCTGGAGTCTGGAATTGAGCAGCCCCAAAGAGGATGATGGCTATTGATGTCACCTAGAACCATTCGAGGTTCGTCAATTTGTTCTAAAAGATGTCGTAGTTTTGCATCCAGATTAGGTAGATCGCGGGACTGCAGGTAGATACTAACTACTGATAGTGGGAATGGTGTCTCGATGCGTGCGGCTACTGCTAATACACTGAAAATTAATTTTAGTTTATATTAGAAAATCAAAGGTAGCACTTACGAATCCATTCGTTGTTTTCTGCAACGAAACTGATTTGTACGTTCTATGAAGCTTCCTTCGTAATTAATGCCACACGCGCTACTGTCAAAAGCACGAAGCATTTGTTGAAACAGCAGGAACATTCGTTCATTGTACAAAAATAATACAAAGAGCTACGAATATTTTACTACAAATTAAAAAGAAAAGTCTCTCTGGTGGGTGCAAGAATGACGGACAGATCTCCTTTATTGACTCGAGATGAAATTGAAAAAAAAAACGTAACCGCGAGGAGTTCTCCTGCGATTTTTTTTTTTAAATGTTTCAGGCATGGGATTTGATCCCAATTTTTTTAAAGAGCTGTTGTTGACTCACTAGACCATGGTGACACATGAGAAGATCCTTGATTAATGAGTATGAAGTTATAACTCACGGCAGCGCTTTAATTTTGTTGTTGAGATAAATAAATTATTCCCACCCATCCCAGTAGCAACACCAACAGAGAAGCAGCGATTGGCTGGTCTTCACGAAATCCATTTACTGCATTCTACAAAAAGGTGTTATGGTAGCATTTCATCAGATAAAAAGCAATATGAATGTTTCATACAAAATACGAGACATTTGTTCTATGTACAAAATCCATGTTTACGAAACGAGTGAAAACTTTTTTACGAAAATAAATTTTCAGTGTAGGCTTGAATCCAGACTAATGGGTGTGAATGGTACCGACGTGTGTATTCCAAGCGCCACAGATTGATATACATTGTTTCCAGACTTCAGATGCCATGTATATTGTCCTCGAAGGCACCGATTCATGTCATCAACACTGGCTCTGTGTGTTTCCTGGATAGCTAGTATGAAAGGTGAATTCTCGCTGATGAGTAGTTCGAGGTCTGTTAGGTTATTATAGAAACCGTTCATATTCCACTGGATAGCAATTGTTGTTCGGGTAACCGGTTGGAATGCTCTTTCGGTAGATGTTGATGTTGGAGATTCGATGCTGCCGAGGGTAAATCTGTGGTACCTTTCATTGAGTGGCTTGGGTTGTTGCTACAATCGGAACCGAGAGTAGCGTGTCGTAGTCGGTCGTACTCGTCAGCGTTTGTTAGGGCTCGAAGTGGTAATGCCGAGGGGAAGGTAGTTTGCTCCGGTTGCGCCTCATCAGAGTAAAGTGATACCGGTACGTCTGCTAGGTAGGGATCTTGTTCCTCGGTGCTATTGTTCTTATTTACGCCATAATCCTTTCCTTGTCTTGAAATTCCTTTCCATTTAGGGGAATGGGTGTAAAGGCCCTTGTCCGTCCCTCTTCTGCCATCCTCGGGGTGACGGGGATTTTCCGTCAGTTCCGGTAAAAAGGTGACTTGCGCACTGACGGGGCCTCGACTGCCCTGAGGAGAGGGCAGGGAACGAGGAGTGACCCTCTTGTGCGTCCCGGAGACGAGAGAGGTGTTGTGTAAATTGGTTGCTAATGTCCTAATGAGTTTCGTTCGGATGGTGTTGGGTATCGATTGCTTATCTCCTCGGTGTCAAAATCGTATGTTTCCGTGTTTAATACAAAATTAGCCATTAGGATGTGTTAGGTTTAATTCTGCATCTCAGAGTCATCGTCCGACGGGATATGAAGAATGTCAGGTGGAAGGTGACGGTTGTCGGTGACGTTTGTGGTCATTATTTTTGCGCGTTGGATGGCTTTAGGATCAACCGGTGAGCGCAATCGTTTGGACGATCTGCTTCTTGCTTTCTCAGCTTTCTTACGGTCACTGTTGGGACTAGCTCTTGCGGCTTGCTTTGTTTCTGGTCCTGTTGTTTTTGTTGTTGTTGGAAGTTTTCGCTGTTATTTTTGTTGGGGTGTCTGAGCGACAGGAGGTCCGATTGATTTGGAATCTCTTCCAGTTTCCTTTAGTAAACTCGTGTATTGCTGGGTAACTTCCTTGAGCTGATTTTTTGTTGTTCTGTAAAGATTTCTATACATCTCGAGGTCGTGCTGGAGTTGGTCCGTAATCACCTGTTGGTCTTGTAGTTTCCTGTTTCACTCGTCTTTTTGTTGCTCGATTTCTTTATCCTTGTTGTTTAAACGTTCGTCCATTTCGGCCAACCTCTTCAAGATTTCCTGGTTTTCATGGCCGTTGCTTACGGTACCAGCTTGTTCGGATTGCGAAATGTTGTTTGTTTGTTGGTAATGCTTTTTTGCCGCATCATAAGTCAATCCTAAGTCCACTCGTATTTTGGCGATTGCATTTTCGGTCATGTAAACAGGACATTTTTTACTCGATGCAGGGTGTTCAGAAGACTTGCATTTGAGGCACTGTGGTGTAAGGTGGCATGTGGCTCCACGAACCACCTCGTGGTCACCAGCAGCTTGGTATGTCCAAACTCCCAGCATTTGTAGCACTGCATGGGTGCAGGATAATACGGCCTGGTTTCTACACGGATATAGCCGAGGTAAACGTGTTGTGGAATCGCCGTTCCGGATACGGTTAGGATCAACAACGGTGTGTTGATTCTGTTATCCCCATCGCCTTTCGAGTGATTCTCTTAACGGATGAGATGCCTTGCCAAGCTAGGATGTCTTTTACTTCCGCCTCAGAGAGATCCACAACTTCGCGGTTGTGTATTACGCACTTCACAAAGTTGTGAATCGGATGCTCCTCAATGCTGATCGGGGTATGGTCGTACAATTCTCTTAAAAGTTTTAACTGTTGTACCTGTTATGGTCTCCGGACCTTCAGAGCGTAGCGGGTTCCTCGGTTTTCGGGAAAGGCGCCCTCAATCAGTCCGCAACATTGAGTCACAGATAGACTAACCACGGTCGGATTTTTTGGTAACACGGCGGGATCAACTGGTTGCAATCTTAGGATTGTCAATGGACCATGAACATTTTGCGGGTCCATCCATTCGGGAAGAGTACGTCCCCTGTATGAGCCGTCAATTACGTTACTGCCTGAAGTTCCGCCGCCGGGATCTCCATCGGGAGGAAAATCCCATCCCGACTTCATAGTCGAGATGGTGAAGGTCAACGGCGTTCACCAGAGTAGTGCAGTATGTCTCTCGCGATCGAAATGTTCTTACATCCAGCAGTAGCAAAAACAGAAACAGATGTAGACGAACAGCAGTATGTTTGTCTATTCACTGACACACTCAACACACGGTTTGCAGGCGAAAGAGGCTATACCAGCGGAGGAAATTGATTGTCTTTTGTTACACTATCGAATACTCTCGAGATGAAATATCATTATTCGGTCCAATGACACTAGATTTTGTTTGAATCTGCACAAACGAGCGAAACGCGTTGAAGCACCGGTTTTTTTATTAACGTTTCCGAAAACGTTAATTTTAATTAGTTGATAGCGAGTATAGCGAAGCAATACAAATACTATCTATCGGATCGCACGAAATAGAAACCGAAGAACATGCGACTGTACGTAGCAAATGCTTTCGATCAACTGATTGTCTATTTTGTTTTGTTTTGTTTTTCATTATACTTGTCTCTTTTCAGTCACATTGGAGCGGTCCATTGCTTTTGGCGGATAGTGCTACATACTTTCAGCGTATCGTTAAGCAAAACGAACCCTGCTGCTAACCTTTCCCCAACTATCCAACATCCCAGTGATTTCTCGTGTGAGTGCAGAGGATTTCTCGGCTTCCTTCAAAGCGAGTATCATGTCAACACGTTCCTTCCCATTCCCTACTCGACCAGCAATCGGGCACGGCCGGCGCCGGTATTGCTTTATAATGGGTCACCAGTTTTTACACATTGAAGATGTATGTTAGTCCCAAACATCATCTGTTGGTTCTTTGTGCAAATACAGCTGATCTGGCAATAACAGAATTGCATCCGTGGGCGGTCAATCATGCTTATGCTCATGCTTGATCCGAAAGTTTTTTAATACGAGCGTTATGGGCAACATTATCAATTAAACTTCAATTCTTAACAACTATGAACTTATTCGTTAACTTGTTCAACGAACCAGCAAGTGTGCAAAAATCGACCGGTTTACCAAGTTCAAAATTTATGGTAATGTCGGTGTCGAGTAAAAACGTTGAATCTCTGTCTGAGGTCTGTGGTGTCCTTCATGTGACTATCGGCTGATACTACTGCCATCAGTTAATCGCCCCAGTCGCTTGAAGGACGACACACTAAGACCCGGAATGCTTATACCTATGTATCGAAAAATGCTATCCAATAAAATAAATCCCATACTCACTACGGATCAAGCGGCACCGTTCCGTCGTACACCTTCATTCCCATCTGATTGTGTCGTAGTTCGATGTTTTTCGCATCAATCTGAACGGACTTCTCCTTGTTGGACAAATCCCGATCGAGCAGGTAAATCGCAGCTCTCAAACAACGCAGCTGTTCTACGCCTTGCTCCATCAGCTTATGCAAGAGCTCGATGGCCCCGTGGATCAATTTCAGCTCCTGCTGCAGTTCCCTATCAACTTCGTCCAGCACCAGGTCCACCCCCTGGCGCATCTCCCGCATGATAATGCACTTTTGGCATATCGGTACGGCAATCTCCTGTAGGGTGTTGATGGCATCGATTGTTCGCTGTTTGTACACCTTCAGCGCTTCCTCCTCGATGTGGGCATCCTTCTTCTGCTTTTTTAGTTCTTCCTGTCGGAACTTGATGTCCTCGATGCGTTCCTTTAGGCGAAAATCTGATTCGTTCTTGTTCAGTTCGGTGGTAAACTTAGTCTCGTCAATCAGCCGTTCACTTTCGCTGCACATACAGGGGAAAAAGAATGAGGATTTTAGGTCAAATCAGATGGAAACGCTTACCAAATGATACGTTCGGCCAACGTTTGCTGGTTGAGTGAAAACACATTTTTGGTGCGGTTGTTCAGGTCCCAATCCCGCGGAGTGTACTTGGGTCGACCGGGTGCAAAGATGACCAGGTTTTGATTGGCCAGATCGTGACGGTGGGACATTTTACTATTTTTCAGCTGGGATTTGACTAACTGCTGGAACTGGTGGAACAATCGATATCAACAAACACCCAACGACGGGAACGGATCGCGAGCGGTTGCCATGGTAAAGCGCACGTTCGTCCGGTGAGGTGTAGAATTGGTTCCCATGGGAAGACGACGGCGTTCGTATGCAAGGACGTCATCGAAAACAAAGCTTCTAACAACGTATCAAATTTCCAATCAAGCACTTTTATATGATCTTTCATAATCTTTTTTTTTCGGTTTTTTTTTATTTTTACAATTTTTTTTCACTTCATCTTCGTCTTCAATTTTCCTCAGTTTGATTAGTTTGCACTAAAAACTAGACTCCAATTTATTTTTTTTTCTTCCTAGGTAAGTAATAATAGAACAGCTTTTCTTATCTAAATGTTGTTTTGCTTTTTTTATCGTTAATAAAAATGGTAAATTATTTTAGAAATTAAAAACCCTACGTCTTCATCTCGTTCTTCAAGGTATTTTGTTTTTTTTTTAGGGAGAAATTGAGCTACCGGTACGCAACAGCACGAAAAACAAGATCAGTTCTCCTGGATGGCGATGGAATTCGTACAAAAGTTAGCAAAACATCAGAACATTTTGGCGAAAAGGAAGCACAGCCAGGAGAATTTCGACGGATTTGTGTTTTGTGGTTGTGGAACCAGGAAATGATAAAACAAACCAAGAGAGATTGAGAATGTTGGGCGGTTTTAACAAAATTGAAGATCTAAAATGCTAATAATTGTCGGCTGGTTGGTATCATTTGTCTATTACCATGTCGTGTATAATCAGGTCTATGGTACAAAAAATTCACTATTGTTGGCATGTGCTTGGATAAGGATGTTTTCCTCCATGTACTTATTGCCTAATTGTTTTGAAAGGTTATCCTAATATCAGTCAAATTAGTTCAAATGGGTTTATTTTAAATCCAGACTATAGCATTTTTGTTGTTCTCGGTTGCGGTTGGTTGGTTGGTTGGTTGTTGGTAGGTTGCAGAGTTTGCTTCCTATCTGTATCTTATTGTTGTTTTAATAATTTATCTATATAGCTTAAGACAAAACAGGATCTTTAAAAATTAAGACTGCTGCATTGTTCTATTGGTAAGAGGTTCATCATTAAAATTAAGTTTGCATGTTTCTCGTTTTCTCCACTTTATAATGTACATATAATATGGTTTTAAAAATCAAACTATTGGTCATTTCCCACTCTTGCGGTGTTTGTTTTCTTAGCTGTGTTCTTGATTCTTGATCCATCTTCATCATCCATCTCCTCCATTGCCATCATCTCGAGCTAGTGATTAAAATAACTATTACTTTCAATTTTTGGAGGGATATTTGGCTAAAGAAGGTTACATTGTCAGGCTTCCTAACTATATAAGAAAAAAAAACTCGTTCAATTTTGTTGCTTTGCTTATGTTTTTTTTACAATTCAACCCCTACGGCTTTATTTTCTATTCCATTGTAGTCGGTGCCGCTTCTGCTGCTAACACATTCCGTATGTATGTAACAAAAATAAATCCTTTCCTTTTTGCTTTTTGACTTCTAGATTTTTATGTGCTCATTGCCTTAATTAAAAATATTGCCTTAAATGAAAAATCTCAATCGTGCCATTCTTAATACGTGATCTTTGCCTTCCTCTAAAATGTGTTCAATCCAAGTCACTACTGTAAACACTAGGAATCCAAGCACTTCATCGACATTTCTAAGGTCTGCAACTGGGCGATTGCTAATGCTTGCTTGTTGTTAGCCGACCCCAATGGTGATAACCATTAGAAATTATCAGACAAAGCTTTGGTCTAGTACCTACGTAATTTCCAACTCTGGCAATTGCTCTTGCCAAACAGTTTCATTTGATTTATCCTATCTCTTCCATATCGCCTTCGTGTTGTGAAATTTTCTTTACTTCCGCATGTTTTCGTTTGTGTTGCGTTGCTTCCATTAGCCCGGCGAATGGGGGGGTTCTCCATCGGATACCAGTTTTATACTTTTTACATTTCAGGAACTTAATGTTTAGCTGTGTAATAGTATGTTTTGTTTTAGTACATAGTGTAGTAATAGTAATAGTGTCGTACGTCCATCTGTTGCGAGGATTTATTCGCGCGCCCGAACATTGAACTGCTATAAGTCATTTAGTATTATTCTCACGATTCTTTGTTAAACAATAGATAGAAGATTTAAACCAAAAAAAAAAGACGAATGCTCTTTGACAGTGAATAGAAGATAGGTTCGGATCGTTCGCGCCCTAGATTCCTCCTTTTAATTTGGTTAATTCTAACGACTTTTACACACCTTTAATTTATTGTAGAAAAAGGAGAATTTTATAACAATTTCAAACATTATACACTTTATATCAGTTGTTTAGAACGCGATTTACTGAAAATTTAAGAACCGCCAGATCTGTTAACACTCGCAGTTCTTGGCTGACAGAACTCTTTTTTTTTTCTTCTTTTCAAATCAGCTTTGAACAACTGTCACTATTAACCAATTTGATGAGCATCGCATTCTCCTGAATTGTCGAGATGCGTAAACCAGCATCTGCTAGAAACCATTCAATCACGAGTATAAATGATACTATGAATATACTTTGAATTGTTCGTCGAGCGAACTTATTGGAAAACGACGATCAAAAAATGGAAATTTCAACAGTTTTCCTCCATTCACATATCCTCACAACTAGCACTCGATCGCTCTCATCTTAAATTTTTCTTCTTGTGTGTTTCATCTGACAGGTTTTTCCTTCAATAGTGGTCAATCGCGTAAAATATTTCCTGTTCATTCAGCCAAACCTATTTTTTAATATTTTTTTAACTACTCGCTCGCACAGCTGCGTAGCTACCGTGATTGCACCATATCTCGAAGTTTCCACTGAGTCACAAAGAAAAGGGATCTTCAGTAGATAGATACCAGTTTGTACCAACTGTTTGTCTTTTAGTTAGGAGATCTTTATTTTACAATTAACCAATCAATAATCAGAAACATAAAAATAAAAAAAAATAACGTGGAAGCTCGCCACCTAAAGGGTCTGATAATAAAGTTTATAAACACAAATAGTATGGTAAATTCATAGAGATGAAAGATTGAGCTCATGAAGGCTAGTGCTCGTTAGCCCACTGATAAACTAAATATATGTTGCAGCTTTTCTTATCAATGCCCGAAATGTAATTTAGATGTAACAATATTTTACGAGAGCGCTAACCTAACAATTTTACTTCAACAACATGTTTCGGCACAAAACCCGTTTTTTCCCATTGATAGTTCAATAGTTCATTGACTAAATCAAAAATAGTTTTTCTAAATAAAATATCAAAAACAAAAAAAAAATCCTCAAGGTTTTCAAAATACGGTGCAGTTACGGTATCAGCTGACGTTTGCTTTATCCGCCGCTCTATTGACTCTGTACGGAAATTTCTTGCTCTACAAATATGCGCATACTGTTACGGTTGTCTCTGCTGCTGCTACTTTCTCGGTTCTCGTGTTGAATCATTACTAGTGCATTATTATTGGTTGAGGCGCGCCTTCTCTGGTGCAAAAACTGTTGCTGGTTTTTCTCCAACAGTTGTTCCAACTCTCGTTCGTTCTCTCATTCCGAACTGGGGGATGAGGGGGAATTAGACTACTAATATTTTTCCTTTCTTTATTATATTATAAATCTTCTAAAATTGTTGTATTCCATTCTAGGCCTGCAATGAGAGAAAGGGAAAATAAGGTAGTATTGTTAGACTTGTGACAGTAGGACAGGTGAGCAACTCTGTACCCATTGATAGACCCATTAAAGATTTGATACAATTGCGCATCGCCACCCGAAGGCCAGATAACTGGTCTGCCTACTTTAAAAAGTCACTGTAATCGAATG
This sequence comes from Aedes koreicus, assembly GCA_024533555.2. Lineage (NCBI taxonomy): Eukaryota > Metazoa > Arthropoda > Insecta > Diptera > Culicidae > Aedes > Aedes koreicus. The sequence continues at coordinate 66,381 of JAHHFK020001148.1, forward strand.
ACTAAAATTATCAAGGCCAGAATTGTGAACCTCAGAAATAACGATTTTGCCAACAAGATTCGCGCTCTCCCAAATTGTGCAAAGCCCTTTTGGAAGATGACAAAAATTTAAAACTAAACCAAGGTTCATTCCACCGTTGATCCCATTAGACAGCAATGGCACTAAGGATCGCTTGATAACTCCTGCAGAGAAGGCTGCTGAGATAGGCCAACACTTCTTCAGCTCCACTATCTCAGACAAAACATCCGCACGAAGCTGCAGTTAGCGAGCTTGCAAACAACATCCATCTAAGTCCCCACGATTTCTCCGAGGAGTTGGAGATCTAAGCTGATGAACTGTTGATCCTCAAAGAACATGAAGGCCCCAGGTTTCAACAACATCCTGGACTTGGAGCTCAAGCAATTGAGCCTTCAGTGTTCTATGGTCATCTGGTGTTGATCTTCAACAAATGCCTGAGGCCCCTCGTGTTGGAAGTCAGCTAAATTCATCCCCATCCATCAAAAGCCTGGGAAAGATCCTTCCCCTCCCAAGACTTATAGACCTATCAACCTTCTCTCAGGATTATCTTCCGTCGGCTTCTCTCATCGCAACGGGTACACATGGCTCTTTAACTTAATACCCAAACGACATCAAAACCAACGCAGTGGAACACCCGCTGCTACGGTATAATCAGGTTGGGTATAAAGAAAAGGCGAGGTAGATATCAAGCATGATATTTGTTTTGCACTCAGGATAGGTTAGGTACAAGAAATGTTAGCTGTAGGTACAAGTGTTTGTATTTAGAAAATAGGATAAATACGGCAGGTGGCGAAGGTTTTCTTTCAGTCGAGTATTAGTACACGACACTGAAGAAGTCTGCACATTGTAGACGAAATACGCGTATCTGTCAAGATAAGCAATAAAGGTAGTTGGAATTAAATGGAAATTACTAATCATTCTTCTTATTTTCTAGTTCTCTCATCTGCCGAAGAGCTCAACATTCTGCTCGACGAACAATTTGGCTTCCGAGTCACCAACATTCTCAGGCGGAACAAGTCATTTTCATTTTTTCATTTTCAAGCACAGAAGGGGGTCATAGGGCCAAGTCTTCAGCGATGAAAATCACTGTCCATACTGTACCAGGGTAGAAGCATAGATTTGGTATCACAGAACAATAACCACAGGGGTCAAGTGAATCCTGCTTAAGATATCGGATAGTAAGACGCTGTTGAAATTAGGGGATAGTCAGAGTAAAGCAAATTCTCGTCAAAGATGGAAAAAGGAACGAGAGATTGATGACGTTTACTGCCTATCGAACCTATCCTATGACCTACCGAATCAAACCTTAAAACGTTTTATATTCCGCTTAATAGTGTTATCGTTATTCTACTAACAAGCAGGTGTAATAAAGAGACCGGGATACATCTGTTTGTGTGCCTAATTTCAACGGAACAAGATGGATTTTTCTAATTTTGTAATCTAATACTTATTTCATTATCAGTAGTTTACTTACTGTAACTTGTTGATTTATGACTTTAATCCAAGAGACTATTAAAGCAAAGCTAACCGAAATACAGTGGGTCCAAAAAGTATTCGTCTAGTGTGCTATTTCTTTTTATATGGCCAATTATTACATGATACAAGCAATTAAGAATGTATTTCTATCAAAACTGGTAGAAGAATAATCAGTGCATCTGTAATGCTCAAAATTTATTTGAAATTTTTACTATTAATGGTGACAAGTATCGAAAACTTTAAATTGAAGATATATACTGGCTCATAAAGTATTCGTCCAATAAAAAGTTACTGCTTCGAGGACGTAACGTGCGTAACACGCCAGTCTACCAGTGCTACCAGTCTACCTGCTAGTTTGTCGATGACAGATCACTGCATTTTTACTGTTTTGATTGCAACCGGAGCAGAAAGTGAGTCGCCATGGGCCGAAAAGGCAAGGAAACGAGCCCTGAAGAAAGAAAACCGTTTTTTTGTTTTTATAATCAGTGTAAAAAATCCTACGAGAGAGCAAAAATTGTTGGGGGACCCCGACCCCCCGCCCACCAAGGGTTTGTTCGCTGCGGGGTTACCAAGTCATTGAAAAACAAACAACGAAGCGGTCGTCCTCGATCGTTAACAGACCAGGATGAGCGGTTTATTGTACGAGAAATTAAGAAAAACCCAAAAATAAGTGCACCTAAGTTGGCTAGTGAGCTGGACAGAAGGGGAACAACGGTATGTCACAACACA
>JAHHFK020001149.1:0-30344 GCA_024533555.2 Aedes koreicus
TGTCTTTCGGGTTTCATGCGTCTTCGACGAGAATCGATATTGATTTAACTGTAAACATTTTGCAATTCGATAAACGTCTTGAACACCGCACGACGCTGGAATGCTTGTCAGTTAACGGCGAAACTATTCGCAGAATGGTCCCTTCGTTGAACAATGGCACGAATTGTAAAGCGAAAATTCTCTCCGACACCACAACCCGCACGTACATTTCCCATAAGTCAACTTCCGGATTACTTTTACAGCTTCAGCCAGCACTGGTTGCCTTCGGTGTTAAGGATGCATTGCAATTCCAGCTGCGTTTCCTAGATTTTGATTTATGGGAAGCTCATTCTACTCACTCACACACAAACATGCCGGGTTTCCAATTCGTAAAACATGTCACTTTGGCGTCGTTGTCCTTTACAAAGGGACAACGCGGTTAGCCCGAGTGAATGATTGATGTATCTGGAAATGTTGTGGATGTTTGTGAGCTTCATCTGACTTCCAACTATTTGTTACCTTCGTACGTGTGTCATAGGGAGTCGACATCTTATTTTAAATTACACTCACGTAGACCATTTTCGAGCTGATCAACGATTAAACCTCCTCTGGTCGTGCGACTTTCGTTCAGTGACGTAATGTTTGCAATGGAGAGAATGATTAATCCTTTTTGCAGATTTGATATTCAGGAACAGTTCCACAATTAACAATGGGACACTCATACTGGACCCTTTCTATGCTCCATTTACTTTCATGCCATGGAAGCATTCCAAGCTCCGTAGAGAGCTAATAGCTTTTAGTTCGCGGATAGCTCCTCCGATGGACGTTAATCCAACTTCAACTATTTACTCCAATGATACAACACCTCCTATAAGGACATGATGCCAACAACATAAGAGCCACTCCGACCGAGCACAATTCTACAGGTAACAGAAGTGTTTGTCCTGTTTCGAATCACTTCACAAAGGAAGCAGCCGTTCGGATCTGGATGTCACAATTCACTACTACTGGCCTCCCCAAACCGCAGCGTTTGATTTGCCGCCGCCGCAGCGAAAATCGCGGCGAAAAAATCGCCGCGATGAGATTACATGGCGGCTTATGGGAGCACACAAACCGACGCGATGCGTTTTTTAATCGCGTCGGTTTGTGCGCTCCCATAGGCCGCCATGTAATCTCATCGCAGCGATTTCGCTGCGGCGGCGCTAAAAAACCATGGCAGTTAGGGAAGGCCTTCGAGGGATCTTTGTGTGGTCTTAGTAAACTTCAATGTTGAGCATGTTTTTATATATATATATATATTTTTTTAATTTATTTCGCCAAGCAATGTAGACTACATACAATGGTTACAATGTTTTACTTACATGCTATACATTCTTTCTGTTGTCTTTTAGCTGAGATTTTCCTTGTTCTTTAGACATAGTGATGCCAATGATTTCGCAATGTAAGTTATACTGGCGCATCATTCGATTTATGGGGCCAATTCTTGCATAATTTGTTCTTTATGATTTTTCTAAGAATAATTTCCGTGTTCTAAGATACCGGCTGGGAGTATAAAAGTTCAATAGCGAGAGTAGTAGTTCTGGTTTTATACGTTGTGAAATAATGTCATTGATGTAGAAAAGCATTGCAAATTCGCGGCGTTCCTTAAGTGTCTGTAAATTGATAAGCATCCGGCGTGCTTCATAAGATGGCAGTGGAAATACAGTCCAATTCAATTTCCTCAGGGCATATAAAAGAAATTGTTTTTGGACGGATTCTAAGCGTTCTTCATGTATGGCACAGTACGGATTCCATACTAGGTTGCAGTATTCCAGAATTGGCCTTACATATGTTATGTATAATATTTTAATAGTGTATGGATCTTGAAAACTGTGGCTGAAGCTCTTAATGAAGCCCAGCATGCTATTTGCTTTACTTATAATAGTTTTGTAATGTTCTACAAAAGTGAGTTTAGAGTCTAGGATAATGCCTAAGTCCCTAACTATTTTGCATGTTTCTACTTTTTGGTTTCCTAAAAATATTTCCGTACGAGGTGTTTCAATATTGCTGCTAAATGCTATTGTGTTACATTTTTCACGTTAAGTTGAAGTAAGCCTTTGCTACACCATGTTTTGAATAAGTAAATTTCGTTCTGGAATTCTTCTGCATCGCTAGAATTATTTATTTCCATGACGAGCTTCATGTCATCTGCATATATGAGTATTTGGATTTTTTTAAGTATGTGGGAAATGTCGTTTATGTACAAAATAAAAAGAAGTAGGCCTAAATGTGAACCTTGGGGCACCCCCGAAATGATAGAGATGGGGTCTGAAAGTTTATTTTGATAACGAACAATTTGTTTGCGATGCGTTAAATATGACTGCAGCCAATTAAATAGTCCAGGTTCCATTCCAATTTTTTGCAATTTGAAGAGTAATAATGGTATGTCGATTCGGTCAAAGGCTTTACTGAAGTCAGTGTAAAGGGCTTCTAAAGGGCGATACGGTCAAAATTTGGTCAATATCAACTTGACGTATTTCTTTCAATTTTGCATTTAAAAAACCTGAACACCCCTCATTTTGAAGGTGTGTGTGTGTAGAATGTTGCTCCTATTTTGATTTTGGAATTCACTCTTCAGTTGTCAAAATGCCGTCCAAGCAAGAAGAGCAGCGTATCAAAATTTTGCTCGCGCATTGCGAAAATCCGAGCTACTCGCACGCAAAGTTGGCAAAATCGCTAAAAGTTGCCAAATCAACCGTTACAAATGTAATTAAAGTGTTTGGGGAACGTTTGTCGACAGCCAGGAAGTCTGGATCGGGGGGAAATCGAAAACCGGAAGCCGCTGAGACGACAAAGAGAGTTGCCGGTAGTTTCAAGCGAAACCCTAACCTATCTCTCCGAGATGCCGCAAATAAGCTGGGTGTATCGTCTACAACCGTGCATCGAGCCAAAAAACGAGCCGGACTATCGACTTACAAGAAGGTAGTGACTCCAAATCGCGATGATAAACAAAATACGACGGCCAAAGCGCGATCCCGGAGGCTGTACACGACGATGCTGACGAAGTTTGACTGCGTGGTAATGGACGACGAAACCTACGTCAAAGCCGACTACAAGCAGCTTCCGGGACAGGAGTTTTATACGGCAAAAGGAAGGGGAAAGGTAGCAGATATTTTCAAGCACACGAAACTGTCAAAGTTCGCAAAGAAATATCTGGTTTGGCAAGCCATCTGTACCTGTGGCTTGAAAAGCAGCATTTTCATAGCTTCCGGGACTGTCAACCAAGAAATTTACGTGAAAGAGTGTTTGAATAAACGTCTGCTGCCTTTCCTGAAGAAACACGGTTGTTCCGTACTGTTTTGGCCGGATTTGGCATCTTGCCATTACGGTAAAAAGGCCATGGAGTGGTACGCCGCCAACAACGTGCAGGTGGTTCCCAAGGACAAGAACCCTCCCAACACGCCAGAGCTCCGCCCAATTGAGAAATACTGGGCTATTGTCAAGCGGAACCTAAAGAAGACCAAAAAAACTGCTAAGGACGAGCAGCAGTTCAAGGCAAACTGGCTTTCTGCGGCGAAGAAGGTGGACAAGGTGGCTGTACAAAATCTGATGGCAGGGGTCAAGCGTAAGGCCCGGCAATTCGGATTTGGAAAAGCGGAAGCCTAACTGAATATTTTTCCTGAATTTTATACTAATTGAACTTGAAAAAGAAATTTAATTTGATTTTTTAAATAAACGATTTCACCGATTTACACGCGTTTTCCCTTGACCAAATTTTGACCGATCACCCTTTACGTGCTTGCCATTGTCCATTGCATTCAAAATAAAAGTTAAAAATTCAAGAAGATTAGAAGTAATTGAGCAACCCTTGAAAAAGCCGTGTTGTTTGCTTGTTACTTGATTTTTTACTTGCTGAAAAATATTTTCATTTACGAGAAATTCAAAAAGTTTTGGGATGCAAAAGATGATGGCAATTCCACGATAGTTGCGGATGTCTGATTTTGTGCCTGATTTGAGTATCGGAACCAATTAAGAGGATTTCCAAATGTCGGAAAATGTTGCGCTCTTCAGAGACATATTAAAAAGAAGTTCTAAAGGAAGGGCAAGTTCGTCTGAAAGGTTCTTTAAAAATACGGGTGCAATACCGTCTGGATCTGGCCCCTTAGAAGCATCCAGGTTTTTTAGTGCTTTGAAAATTTCGTGAGGAGGTAATTGATTTACAGATATATTGTCGGAAAATTCAGGAATGAATGCAAAGAAGTAGCGATCACGGTCTTCTTCGGAGAATGTAGTGTATACTTCTTGGAAGAAATCTGCAAAAAGCTTGCAGATTTTAGAAGGATTATCACCTACCTGTTGACAGACAATATGTTTATCGCGCAACTTTTTTCACATCTCGTGGCTTCTCCAACAGAGGATTTCAATAGAAACAACTTGTCTTTGGTTGTAGACTGCGATATAAGTAAATTCCCACCATATAATTTGGAGTAGCTCAGATACCGATCTGAGGGGCTCGGATCTAATGTAGTGCATATGTTCAACAAATTTGAATATTATGAACACAGGTAACATTCCAACTTTTGTAAAATATAATAGAGAAGACGTGTGAGATATAACCATCTGTAGTAATCAATGTGTGCATTAATTTAACAACTGGGGAGTCTCTGAAGAAGAGTCAATGGCTGATCACAGATTCAAATTCTTTGATCATCTCAATAACAATTTGGGGATTTCCTGATTTAAAATGGAATGCTTACGCAACTTTTTTTTTCGCTTCCAACCATGACTTCAACATTTCCTGTTCTGTAGTGACAACTTTAGGATGCTTACGAAGTTCTTGCGTCATTATAGACCAATATTTTTTAATTGGCCGCAACTCAGGAGAGTTTGAGGGATTAAGATCCTTCGGCACGAAATTGACACCATTCGTCTTGTACCACTCCAGAACATCCTTGGAGTACAGACAAGAGGCTAGGTCCGGCCAAAAAAACTGTAGGAACGTTGAGTGTTTTGAGAAACGGAAGCAGTCGTTTTGTCAGGCATTCATTCATGTATACTTGATCATTTACAGTTGAAGTTGTCACGAAAGGCTTGCTCCGTTTACCACACGAACAAATCCCCTGCCAAATCATGAATTTCTTGGGGAACTTTGCCACTTGCTGTTTCCTGAGAGACTCTGAAACATCGAACTTGTCTTTTGCAGTCACATACTGGTTGCCGGGAATTTGTTTAAAGTCCGCTTTTGCGTGTGTTTCATCGTCCATGAGGCAGCAGTGTGGTTTCGTCAACATTTGTGTGTACAGCTTTCGCGGACGTGTTTTAGCTGTCCTATTCTGTTTTTCATTTTTGGAGCTTTCTGAACTTTGAATGACCGGAGCCCGGCTCGTTTCTTGGCTTTCTGCACGAAAGTTTTGGTCAAGTGCAGCTTTTTCGCGACACAGTTGGGTTTCCGTTTGTGATCCTTCACACAGTACGGAACACTTTTTCTACCACTCACCTTCTTCCGATCGACAATTAAACGTTCCCAGAAATGTTTTATGACACGAGACACTGTAGACTGGTGAATTTTCAACATCTTTCCGATGGCTCGGTTCGAAAAAAAGTTGGGTGACGAGGTGCGTGTGCAAAATGTTCTCGCGCACTTTCTGTTCCTTCGACTCTATTTTCGAAACTACGTCACAGTTCACTATGAAACTCACGCAGTGTAAACGCTGAGGTCATTTCACCCAAAATTTAGTTGAAATCAACCCAAATGGCGAAATGTTACAGCTTATTGAAAGTTATGCAATTTCACTGTGGACACCCTTTACTGTGAAAATTTGACAGCTCCATCAGTTCGATAGTTTGGCAGTTCGATTAGGTTTATTTTGGTTTCAATCTCTTCGCCTCTCTTACTATTCTCTCTGGTGTGAGCTATTCCGAATTTGGCGGTTTCCATTTTGCTTTCATTCGATTCGTTGAACACAGAGTTGAGCAAAAATTACAGTTGATCGTACGCTGAATGAATTCGAGTGTAGAAGTGTGGATCAGATTCACTGCCTATTTTTGATATGATTTCTTTCGTTTGAATCAGCTGAGTGAGGCTAACTGAAAAATACCCACTTTTTTGTCGTTTTAACATAACTTTCAGCATGAGTTTGGGTCCTTATTACTTTAATTCCACTCTTAAATATAATTTACCGATTCAAATTGCAAACTGATATGATGTTGAGTAATTGTAATTGTAACATATGAACATAAAATGACAAGTTATACCGTATGTCTGCTGTGGTCAGTTCAACTGATTACAATAACTGAGTCACTGTTCCCATAGTGATCTCATGTCCCTGTATTTATCGTACGCTGAATCAAGAGAGTAATGAGGGGGATTGACCAATTCTAGGCAAGCTCAGATGAATCCACACTTTTATGAGTATTCTCGAAGCATCGTGCACACATTTGAGGTGTTTGTTTGTTTACATTCAAATGCTCCATGACCCTCTATCTATTTTGATCGACAGAATTATCCTGCTAACTGCTTGAAAGTGTTCATATAAAGCGCCAAACATTTTAAGTGAGTGTAACTACTGTCGGCAGCCTCTTTTTTATTCGGCTAGCGTTCCATTTATACTGCGTGGGAGAAAAAACGTTCCATTATAGGCAACGGAAACAGAAATATATTTTAGTGCATGTGTTTTATTTGAAGAAAAATATGGCTCAACGGAGTAGCTCGGAGAAGCAGCTTCAATCAAATTAAAGCCAAGAAACCAAGTTATCTCACGAATTCAGTGAAGTGCTTCGATTGAAAGATTATATTGAAATAGATGTTTGAAAAATGGCTGCCGAGAATAGTCAACTTTGCTGAAAGCAAAATTTTCCCTTGATTGTTTTTTTTTGTGCTTGCTTATTAACAGTGAGGTGCTGGTGCGAGTGAATGCATTTTTCCATGCTTGTTAGATAGTGAATTTTAAGTTGACAATAAATTAATTTTATATCTGTTAAACTGGAACAAACTCCCAATAGTTTTTCATGTTTACCGTCCGATACATCAGATTCTTAAATTTTAAATTCATGTTGAACTACATTTGCAGTCATTCGATAAAAATTAGCAATCGAAGCAAAACTCGATCAATCGCAAAGGAGAATAATTTGAAGAATTTTAGCATTTGATGGTAAGTTTCGATAACTGTCATGAATTCATTTTATACTCCGTAACTGATTTGTTCTCCACAAAAAGAAGCAAGTAAATCTGGTAACTTTATTTTAACAACTAAAACGAGAATTTTTTGATATTTTGTATGATACAACTGAAAAAGTATCTTCCTATATTTTCAAAAAAAAAAAAAATCCCTACATTTAAATCATATCATACGAATAAGGATACAGATGATTGGCAAAATATCTAATCCAATTTCAATGCAATCTTATAATGGAAGATCAAATTCATCAAATAGTCACTTCTGAAAAAATGTTCTGCTACCGACATTAGACGTTTGCCTCTGTCAGCTCATCTATGGCAGACTAGATCCCATGTGGCTCCCACTTCCTACGCCGATGAGCCAAACGGATAAAAATACTATCTTACTCTTGCCTCTTTGTAGATGGCATCAAAGTGATTATGATTTAATTCTCATTACCCACGCACCACCAAAAGCATGGAATCATCATCAGCAGCCATGATTGTATAATGCCGGTGCTGCTAATTCGTATGGAAAAAAATACCCCAGCCCACGACCCCACATTCGGGCAGGAATTCCACGGTAAGTTCCCCAAAGCTCAAGGCTTTGAACTTATTTCCCACGGTACCACAACTACTGCTGGCTGTACACCTCTTCTGGGATCTTACGAGCGAGCGAAATCGCAAGCGGGGTAAATTGTGGGTGGAATTTTTCGCTCTTGTGTAAAAGCACGCGGTTGGAGCTTCTACAAGCAGACGTAAATACTTCTTCATCATCCTATACCGTTGCGTCGTACGGTTTCCCAGCAGATCGTTCAAGTACGTGGTCGAGAATCAGCGCTATCAGGATAATCAGGTTGGCTAATTTCATTCGAGCGAGAGCAACGAAACTTTTCTCCTTTGTATTATGATAACGATAATGAAAATGCCTGCTGTTCAGATAGTGGTTTGGCTGTTCCTGAGAATTTTCGGGGATGCGGAACGGATGACGGATAACAACTTTACGGCGGTAGGAAAAAAGGATCTCAGATCGCGTAATTCGATGAGCACTGCATTAACAATAACCAGGGTCTCCAAATTCATGAGGGAAAGAGAGCATCATTTGTAGCAATCCCATACATGAGTGAATAGTGACACTGACAAAACGCATTGTTCCATCTCCGCCATGTTCTTTTTTTCTGATAATCCCCTCCGCGAACCTGAGCCTAGAGGGAAAAAAAAGAAAAAGAAAAAAAAAATAACAAAGCAAGTGCTGGAAAATATTAAAAATTCTTTTCCTCCTAACCCGAAAATCCTTCCATCCATTATTCTGCTCGTCATCGCTAGCGTTCGCATCATATCGTCGAGAGAACACAGGGGTAGCATATTGTCACGGTCGAGTCGAAAGCACTTTCTCATCGTGGTTCAGTTTTTTGTTGCCTCACTCACGCGGGACAAGAATGCCTTTGTAACATTTGCTCCGTTTTGATATATTCCTCCCTTTGTCCGTATTATTTTATTTTAGCTTTTTGCTGCAAGATGCAAATTTGCCACCACCCAAGCAAGGACACGAGTTGAAGTTTGATGAGTAGCAAGAGGAAGGTATAACTACGTATCGACGACACAAAAGGTAGATGGAAATCCAGAAAAGACGGTCAGTCTCTTGAAGGCCACTCGTCGGATCCAGTCATTTGTTGAGAAGTGGGAGAAGTGGATGGCCATAAAAGTTAAGAAGTAACACGTTTGGGGCTTCGAGAGAAAGGACTATTATTAGATAGGGGCCCTCTAAACTTTGCTCTTAATTTTGCAAAAATATAACGCATCATATTATATCGAAAAAACGGTTAGGTAATCGAGATGACGTGTTCTAAACAGGCACGTATTTCATTTCTTACTTTTGACACCTTGATACTTTTTAACACCTTGTAATAAAATTCCGTAGTCATTGCAAGTCAGTTAAAAAAATCCACTCTGAAAAGTAAACACTATTGTAAGTGCCAAATTGAAAAATGGCCAATGTCGATCAAATTCAGATCCATGTCTTTTTTGTCGTTGGTTAACACGTACGTCCCCAACCCCTCTGAAATCGAAAAATTCAAATTTAAAATTAATGATACTCCAGCGTTAGCCATCGGATTTTGATGCAGTTTTTTTGCAATAGATCACAAAATTATCCTAGTTTATGAATCTGCACTGGTAATTCCGAAAATATCCGTAGTTTTGGATTCCAAGGTGGGAGTACTGGGGTAAGTACCTGTCCAGGAAGGGTGGACAAAATATTTTTGGATGTGAAACATAGCATGCGGCATATCAAACTTCATGATTTTGTAAAACTAGGTCATCAGAAGACATTTTGAGGATTTCTGACCATACTGGCCACTAAAAGAGGTCCTGCGGGATACGAGTTCCTCCGGAAAAGTGTCCATAACTAAATCTTTTGCAAAAAGATTGTCAGAGTTGTTGTTGTCAGAGCAGAAACATGCAGAACACTTGGAAACCGGAGATGTTGCAGGTCTGTACATGCGATCGTAGTTGTTGATGAACATATCTATTTTGTTCGTTGTTTCATTTTGAAGGCTACTGTCACTTTTCTTTTTAATACGTGACTCATTGCGATTTCTTTGGACAACCAACCTAAAAACTTGCGTTTCTTGCTTCGATCTCCAAAGAGATAGTTTTGAATGGCCGCAAGGAATGTGTGAAAGGAGTTGTGGCTGCACAAGTCTAATATATCCTGGAATATGGCCAATGGATACCGGTCGGTACGCCTTTCACATGTGTAGCTACCAGTGGAACAATCTAAAGTATCAACACCTGCCTTCAGAGTATTGTACAGTTTTAAAATTTTTGGTTGTTCCTGTAAAATTGGGAATAGTTATAAAAGAATAGAAAACTCGATAGGTATTATAAAATAATGCTTTGTGTGTCACAATGTGCATGAAATTTTAAATAATGATTCTCTTGTTTTTTTTTTGCACAAAGTGGCAAACCTGGATTGTTTTGAATGAAAAAAGAAATTTATTGCTCACCGTTTGAGTTCCAGGGACGTTTGATGTACTAGGTGAACCGATTTCATGAAGTTTGATATGTCGCAAGCTAGGTTTTGGAAAAGATTTGATTATGGCCACCTTCCCGGAGGAACTCGGATCCTACAAGGCCTTCCTAAGTAGCCAGTATGGTCAGACACCCTCAGAATGTCCTCCGAGGACCTAGTTTCGCAAAATCAGGGAAGTTTGATATGTCGCAAGCCAGGATTTTGGTAAAGATTTGAATATGGAATATGGCCACTTTCCCGGAGGAACTCAGATCCCGCAGGACCTCGCCCTAAGTAGCCAGTATGGTCAGACACCCTCAGATGTCCTCCGAAGACAAATTTTTGCAAAATCATGAAGTTTGATATGTCGCAAGCTAGGTTTTGCAAAAGATTTAGTTATGGCCACTTTTCCGGAGGAACTCGTATCCCGCAGGACCTCTTTTAGTGGCCAGTATGGTCAGAAATCCTCAAAATGCCTTCTGATGACCTAGTTTTGCAAAATCATGAAGTTTGATATGCCGCATGCTATGTTTCGCATCCAAAAATATTTGGTCCACCATTCCTGGACAGGTACTTACCCCAGTACTCCCACCTTGGAATTCAAAACTACGGATATTTTCGGAATTACCAGTGCAGATTCATAAACAAAGATAATTTTGTGATCTATTGCAAAAAACTGCATCAAAATCCGATGGCTAACGCTGGAGTATCCTTAATTTTAAATTTGAATTTTTCGATTTCAGAGAGGTTGGGGACGTACGTGTTAACTTCTTACTTCAAACATAGTTTATCTAGTTTTTAGTAGGTTCCATTTCTGTAAATCGTGTAATTTTAGGAATTTTAAAAAAGATTAGGGGGGGGCTTTTTTTATGATGGGTTGTTTAAAAAAAAAAAAAAAAATGAAGAGAGAGAGTGTGTGGAGAAAAAAAAATGGGTAATGAGAAAATATTATTATTATTTTTTTTTTTTTATTTATTTTATTTTGTTGGGTGGTTGGGGGGCAATCGAACTGAGCCACTTTTTGCATGGTGTTGCTTTGTAGCTGCGCCTTTATCGATGAGGTAAGAAAAGCCTCCTTGCAGTGCTGTACATTTTAGGTTAGAAGACTATGACCATCATCTTCTCATGATCATAGCAACTCACAAATAATGGTCAAATACTATGTCACTCCAAAACAGGTTGATCTCATTCCACCATTTGTGACAAAAGCCTGCATGAGTGCCCGAGAAAGTGATATGAAGGGAGTAAAAAAAATTAACTCACTAATTATCTGTGAGAACGATATCCTAATAAATTTGGTATGGTTATTTTTCTTAACGACCTATTTGGAGTATTATCCAAACCATAAAAGCAATGGTTGGAGGATTTGTGATATCGTTCGTTTAAGGTTAGTTTTTTTTATCAGGGTTTGCAAGACAAATTATTTTCAGCATAATAGGTGTTAACCTCTGTGCATGTTAAAAATACTTCTTTTTATGTTGTCATTTTATCAGCCTTATCCATTATTTTCATTTTATTAACCTTCCTCGGTTATTAAAAAAAACTGAAATATAAGACTTTAGCGTCAATATTGACCCGGATTTCAACCCTTTCTAATTTTTTTGTTTTTTTTTTTGTTTCTGTATTATCAAGATTTTCAGCCTCGAGCTGGTTCATCTCCCGTCGTAGTCACATAAACACCTCTTTGGGTGTTTTTCGTAACTTGTCCGGGGGTGAGATATGAACTCGTGACTTTGGCGTGAGAGGTATGGATGTTAGCCACTACGCCGGGGTCGCCCCTGACCTTTCTAAAATTATAAAACTTCAACTTAGACACAATGTTTGTATCCCATTTAAAAAGTTATGGTCTCAAAAATGCATTGGTGGTAAAAAAACCTGGTTCCAGTTACATTGGCCACCGAGAATCTGCTACAAAGGGAAAGAGGTATTGATTTCGATGTGTGAATCAAATTGTATACAAAACATTCCAGACTAGTTGTAGAGAGTTGCCGTCTTGGGCAAAGTGTCTCAGTGTGTCATTTATCGTCTTTTGAAATTAGAGGTTGCCGCAGAGATGGCACCCCAGTCTATCTTACATTTAAATGACGCTCTATAAAGTTTCTGTTTTCTGCAAAGTTTCTTAGAATATCATTTGTCGTCTTTTGATAGCATCATATTAGTTCCCGATCTGTCTGCAGAGATGGAGCTGTAGTCCTTGTTTGTCAAATGAAGCTTGAGAGTTGCCGTCTAAGGCATAGTTTTCCGGTATGTAATATGTCGTCTTTTGTCATTATTATGTTAACAGATTTTGAAGCAGAGATGGCGCTGCAGTTTATGAAGCTCTATAGAGTTGCTACAAAGAACAGACATTGATGTCCATATACCTTTTCTTGAAAAACGTGTGTTAAAGTTTATATGGGCAGCCGGTATAAGAAGCAAGTGTAGAGAAAAACAAACAAAAATTTTCAGGTTATGTGCTAGGCTTTTTATTGATGAACATTTAAATGACAGTTATCGCACAACTAGCGATCATTTTCCCGAATTTTGATACCCATCTTGCAAGGGGTTTCTACTGAAAATGTTCATGGCCACTCGAGGCCCCACGGGAACCTGTTCTGGAAAGACAGGTCCGATTACAAATCATCTGATAGCCAAAAAACGTTTAGAAATATCCTACTGAAGAAATTTCATGAATTTCGAAACCCATATTGCCAGGGTTTTCTACTGAAAATGTTCATGGCCACTCGAGGCCCCCTGTTCCGGAAAGACAAGTCCGAGGACAAATCATCAAATGGCCACTAAACGTTGAGAAATAGCCTACTGGCGAAATTTAATAAATTTTGATACCCATATTGCCAGGGTTTCCTTCTAAATATATTCATGGCCACTCTAGACCCCATGGCAACCTGTTACAGAATGGCCGTTGCGGGAACAAATGGAATAGAATGGAACCATGGAATAGAAATAATTTCTAGGAATTATTCCAAAGATTTTGACATCCATTCCTGGAAATTCAATAGTATCTAAAGACTGTATTCGATGAAATTTGGACACACAAAATAGGTCACCAAAAATTTTCCTTGAGCCCGATTCTTTTCAAACTTTCTGGAAATAAAGTACTACTAAATGGTTAAGTTTTGACATCATTGGTTTATTGAACCTTTTCTCCCAACCCAAATGCCCGCACCTTTGCCTTGACCCCTTGCATCAAATTTTGGGCAATGATAGGACCGACTTGCTTACTTACTTTTAACCACACTTTCTTTAGTTCAAGTTCATTTTCTATCAGTCATGGAGTTTTAACGAGCTTTGCCTTCATGATTGCCCAAAATTTTTCAATTGGGCGAAGTTCCGGAGTGTTTGGAGGGTTGACGTCTTTTGGTACAAAAACTACATTATTATCTTTGTACCAGTCTAAGACGAGCCGGGCATAGTGGCAAGATGCCAAATCCGGCCAAAACAGTGTCGGGCCATCGTGAGATATCAAGAAGGGCAGAAGTCGTTTTTGGAGGCATTCGTTCTTGTAGATTTGTCCGTTGACGGTCCCAGAGGTGATGAAGGGCTGACTCATTTTGCCACATCCGTAGATCGCTTGCCAGACAAGGAATTTTTTGGCGAATTTCGACAGTTTCTTCTTCCGTACACTCTCCGGAACGGCCAACTTAGAGGTGGCGACGTAGTGTTCCTGTCCTGGCATTTGGTTTTTGTCGGCTTTAATGTAGGTCTCATCGTCCATCACAATGCAGAACGGTTTTGTGAGCCACTCCCTGTACAGTTTTCTTGCACGAGTTTTGGCCACCGAGTTCTATTTATCGCTCCAGTTTGGTGCCTTCTGGACCTTGTACACATATAATCCAGAACGTCTCATTGTTTTTTGCACAAAACAAACTGAAACTTTCGCCTTTTTCGCAACATCCCTGATCGAAATGTTGGAATAACGCTTAAATTGGTTCAATACCATCCTGGCCTTCTCCGGATTTGATGGGCCACGTTTTTTGCCACTACCATTTTTCCGCTTGGTTGTCTTACGGTCCTTGAACGTTTTGATCACATGAGATACGGTTGAATGTGCGATTCCGAGCTGTTTCTCGATCCATCGATGAGAAGCGTTTGGGTTTTCGAAGTGAGTGCCCAAAATTTGTTGGCGCACTATTTCTTCATTCGAAGCCATCACTGAAATCACTCGACCGATTTTCACGAAACTCATTACACAATTGACACAACACAATGAAATACATTCAGTTGAAATTTCAATAATTTTTACCCACACGCTAAAAAGTTACGAACAATTGCGTGTGTCCAAATTTCATCGAATACAGTCTTTAAAAGGGATGGCTGTTATACAAATGAATAGATTTTTTTTACATAACTTGATAACTAATCAAGCAGATGGAACCAAATTTGGCATGTGGAAGTTTTTGAAGGCGAGAAACGTTACTACTGGTTTGAGACCCTTCCTACATTTGGAAGAAGGAGCTCTCATACAAATAAAACACAAATTTCAACCAAACATGAGAACTACCCTTACTGACTTTGGGACAGGAGAAGGTCCTTATGATGGTACGAGACTCCTCCCCTATCTGAAAGGGGTCAGAAGCATACATTTTTGCATAACTCGAGAACTTCTCAAGCAAATAGAACCAAATTTATCATGTGGGGATTTTTGGAGACAAGAAATGCTTCTATGGTGATTTGAAACCCCTCTTTTATCTTGAGGGGATGGCTCTTATACAAATGAAACAGAAATTTCTGAACAACTCAAGCACTAATCAAGCAAATGGTACCAAATTTGACATGTGGAGGTTGTTAAAAGCAAGAAATGTTTCTAAGGTAGTTCGAAACGCCTCCCCTCTTTGGAAGGGGGGTCCCATACAAATGAAACACAAATTTCTGCATAACTCGAGGACTAATCAAGCAAACGAAACCAAATTTAGCATCTAGGGGTTTTTGAGGCAGGATTTTTAGGGGTTTTTCTTTGGTGCTCCGAGACCCCTCAGCTCTCTGAAAAGAGGGCTCCCATACAAATGAAACACAAATTTCTGCATAACTCGAGGACTAATCAAGCAAACGAAACCAAATTTGGCATTTGGGGTTCTTTGGAGGCTGGATTTTTTTCTATGGTTCGGTGTTCGAGACCTCTCCCTTATCTAGAAGGGGGGGGGGGGCTCTCATTCAA
The DNA here is from genome assembly GCA_024533555.2 of Aedes koreicus. Classification (NCBI taxonomy): domain Eukaryota; kingdom Metazoa; phylum Arthropoda; class Insecta; order Diptera; family Culicidae; genus Aedes; species Aedes koreicus. Next base: position 15,283 of record JAHHFK020001149.1, read on the forward strand.
ATGAAACTATATTTTTTGCATAACTCGAGAATTAATAAAGCAAATGGAACCAAATTTGGCATGTGGTTCTGTGGTTGTGGTTACTGTGGTTCGAGACCCCTCCTCTCTCTGGTATGGACCCCTCCTCTCTCATACATATGGAACACAATTTTAAACCAAACCAACCATTTCGGGGCCGGAGAAGGTTCTTATGATGGTTCGAGACTCCTTCCCCGTCTGGAAAGGGGGGGGGGCTCTCATACAAATGAAATAGAAATTTCAACCAAACATGAGAATTATCCAGGCAACTAAAACAGAAAATTTGTATTGCTCGGGTACGTATCATGTTCTGATAGAAGTTTGAACCGCCGTGTTGATGCTTGAGCTTCTCTCAGTGCTACATTATGCACAAGAAGTTAATCTAACGTCATGCAAGAGAAAATTACGTTCAAATTGATACGATACGGCGTAGTTAGAAGATAAATGTTTTGTCTATGAAATAATTCTACACAGAAAAAAAACCATGGTAGAAACTTACGATCCGAGGGTTAAATGAAAAGCAGACACCTACGTTTTATTTTGCAGAAATTACACACATTAGCAAACGAAAATATTTTAATAAAACTCCTTGAAATTGCTACATTTATGGAATTACAATTTGAATGAGTAACGCCAAATTTTAGCCAAACTAGATAAACTTTCTTTAGACTATACTCAGCGCTGAGTAAACGATTTTTTGTCGTATACTGTGCTTCACTTAATTGGACGTAATTTCAAAAACTGAAGAACTGAAGATGTCAGAATATGAATAAAAACATCATACTTGCACGCACACACTAACAAAATGGATAAATCAAGAAACCCCAAATAGAAACAACAATAAAAAAATAAAAACGAAAACCATTTATGCATTCCAAAACTGCTCCAGTACCTAAACTTTCAACTAAACTCAAGGTCCACTGACAGCACACTTCAGCACTCCGGCCTTGACACCATCCAGCAGTGCACTGAATTCTTCGACCGTCTGCATGATGCACTGTCGCATACGGAAATGGCTGACTGCAGCCTCCGCGTGTAAAATTGGCTTAAGCGAATCCAACTGAGTGTTCATCAATCGATTGTAGCTGTACATTTCCCGCAGGTTCTGAAACGAAATTTCAATTCACAAATATCATTTTTTTTCCGTTGCATAATTATCAGTCCTACCGCTTCCAAACATGCCTTCGCTTGAAGATAATCCTCATCGTTGCTGGCAAATGCTGCAAATCGCGAACAACTGCTCACATCACTGCTAAAGTCAATACTGTTCAATTGCACCTGCAGCAACACACGTTCAAGGACGTCGGAAATTTTGGCAATACGACCCCGCTCTCGGTTTAGACAGCCAGTTGTTTTGGTCTGAAATCCTAGAAATGGACTAGTCAATCGGGAGGAAAACCTTCCATTGCACTGTTCGGAGAATCGTTCCTGAGCTAGAACTACCGAAACCAACGATAAGGCGGAGTTATTCACAGCATCAAAGAAGAGCTGACTGCCCAAGTCCAAATCTTTTGTAGCATTCCAACGGATCCAATCGAACGTGTTGTAGATGACTGTCATATCAGAATCATTTCGATTGTACAGTTCATAGTAATATTTGGTGAATTCTGCAGTATGGAGCTCTGATAGGGTGTTCAGGGTTTTGTTTGGCGAAAAGATCTTCAATCGCTGGGTAGCGGCAGCAAAGTCAGATTGGAAGCCTTTCTGTGCTGATTTGTACTTTTTTACTGCTGACATAAATTCATAATTGATCGTGGCATAGTACATAGACAACGTGAATTGGAAAGCAGCCCTTGCCATACGTATGCTGTGGTTGACAGTATCGAGCTTAGATTTTGAAATTTCTATACTCTTTACAGAAGCATCTACGGCTTTGCCGAATGTTCTGACTTGATCCCGTAGTTTTACCAGTGCTTTACTAAGCTCCTGAGACCAAATGTTGGAAACTCTCAAAATGATTGGGATAGGACTCCCGGCCTCAAGCGATTTACTCACGGCAAGTTCAAGATTACTTGTTGCTTTCAAGGTATCCAAGAGTGAAGAATTCATACCTTGCAGAGCCCTATCAAATTCATTGGCAGTCACATTTCCTAAGTTCTCATTTATTTGCCTCACAAAAACGGGACCATCAACAGTCAAGTATTGTCCCATCTCGCCAAATGATAAATACAATGATTTGAACACATCATCCAACGGAATAGTTCTCTCGATGACAGCCTTGGAGAAATTATTAGCCAGATGTTTTCCTTTCTCCGTAACGTTCACAACCAGTTTCGAAATGCTGTCCGCAGCCTTGCGGAGTTTTTCCAAGTTCAGATTCAATGGTATCCTACGAATTGGACTGAGCACTTGATTCATGGCATCTCTCAAAAGGTTAGCATTGATACTGACTAATCCACTGTCTAGGACTATGGCTGGCACACCAAAATCCGGTCTACAAGATCCATGATCAAACGCGACCAAACCACCAAAAACCACCAGTAACAACCATTTCGAACTCATGATTGCTTCCGCTCGTCTCAACACCAAACAGATTACTACTCTGCAGCTTGATACGCACTATGAAACAAGTTAATGTTTCAAACATAGCCGTTAGAACTTGTCCAGCAGCTAGCCGTAGGTCCAATCAAACAACTTGATCTACATTCAAACATTTTTTCCGTCTTCAATCTTCCCTATCGAAGTAATAATTTTTTGCACTTCATGACATTTATTGCAGTGCATGCGAAGGCCGGTGATCGATGACGCTTCGTCTTCGAAAACCGGTATGTCAGGTCTACAATGCGTACCATGCTTTGCTCATGCACAGCGAAGAATAAAACGGAAAGAAAGCTGTTTGTAAATTATGTTCAAATTTAACAGATTGTGGCATAGAATTTGAGAGAGTAACTTGTAGGCGGTTTTACTGATTGTTTGCATTAAAGTAACAGTTTTTGGTTTATTGTTTTCCCGTTCTTTAATTTTGATTGTCTACATTGTGTAACTAACGCATTTATACCAAAGATAAAGAAATTAAACTTAAATTTTTCACCCTTCTTAGAAAGAAGGGTGTTGCGATTGCTTGAAAATTCTTCTCTTGATTTTGATTTTTGATTGTTTTGGTTTTCTTCGCCATTTTATGCGGTTTATCTGCCACCTGCTCGTGAATGCACCAATGCATAGCCAATCATAGTACCCCGATTGTTTACAGTAAAACTTTGACAGCGATATCAGTTGTTTGGCAGAAGCCATGTCAAAAGCTGTTAAAATCCTCCGTTCGATTGTATGCTCTTACTACTACAGTATTTGAGAGCGCCGCCCAGTTACCGAATTCCACTCGCTAACTGGGCTGACTTGTCAAACGTCAAAAAACACTGATGGGAATTTCAATGGATTGTATGATTGACGTTTCAACGTTTGTTCGGAAAGGATTATCGCCTCAAAGGTTCGGTTTCAGTGCGTGTGAGTAGTAAGAGTTATATTTTAAAAGATTGTGCACATATCCAGCTAAATTTTCCTGAATCAGTAAAACGTCTACAGTAATCACCATGGTTACAGCTACCGGTTCCGGATCCGCCCGCTCAAAAACGTAAGTAGGTTACACTTACTTTGGTCGAAAATGTTCTTTGGGGTTTGGAAGGGGGAATGGTGTAGGGGGGGGGGGCGGGGTTTTTGTTAAAGAAGACTAAGAGAGGGAGGAGGAAGAAAAGGCAAAATTGTGGGGATATTCCTAGCAGGAGAAAATAACATATGAATACCTAATTTTGATATTGATAACTGGCGTTGGTATTAAAAAAAGAAAAAATTTGGTTTAAGAGCTGGTGTTAGATTAAGAGGTAAAATATCTAAGCAAAATACCTAAGAATTGCAAGCAAAATGTCTCTAGAATAACTAAACTTGATATTCCGGATACCTGGGTAAGTATCTGGTCACTTGAGAGGTATTATTTTGGTATTGTCTTACCTCAATTTGGTATTCGCATGACATTGTGGGAACAATTTGATGGTATTATCCTCAGGTATTTTACCTCTTAATCTGAGCTCATAAATACCAAGGCCAGTTATCAAGTTATTCGCTTCTGCTCGGGAAATAACTTGATAACTGGCCTTGGTATTTAAGAGCTCAGATTAAGAGGTAAAATACCTGAGGATAATACCATCAAATTGTTCCCACAATGTCATGCGAATACCAAATTGAGGTAAGACAATACCGAAATAATACCTCTAAGGTGACCAGATACTTACCCAGGTATCCGAAATATCAAGTTTAGTTATTCGAGAGATACTTTGCTTACAATTCTTAGGTATTTTGCTTAGGTATTTTACCTCTTAATCTGAGCTCTTTAATACCAAGGCCAGTTATCAAGTTCAAAATAAGGTATTCATATGCTTTTGTGTTCTGCTCGGGTACCAAAGCAACCCGAGCAGAAGCGAATAACTTGATAACTGGCCTTGGTATTTATGAGCTCAGATTAAGAGGTAAAATACCTGAGGATAATACCATCAAATTGTTCCCACAATGTCAGGCGAATACCGAATTGAGGTAAGACAATACCAAAATAATACCTCTAAAGTGACCAGATACTTACCCAGGTATCCGGAATATCAAGTTTAGTTATTCTAGAGACATTTTGCTTGCAATTCTTAGGTATTTTCTGCTTAGGTATTTTACCTCTTAATCTGAGCTCTTTAATACCAAGGCCAGTTATCAAGATCAAAATTAGGTATTCATATGCTTTTGTGTTCTACTCGGGAAAATAACTAAGAATTGCAAAATATTTCTCAAAAAACAAACTTTTTATTCAGGGAACCTGGGGATACCTGGAGAGGTACTATTTTTGGTCTTTTCTTTCTCATCTTCGTATTACAATAACCATTTTTGGACCATTTTATGGAATTATCCTCAGGTTTTTTACTTTTTACCGTTCTTTAATCCCAAGGTCAAGTTATTGTTCCTGCCCCGGGAGGCCAACATTAAGGGGTATCCAATTAAAACACACACACCAAAATCTCATTCCAAAAACTCAATTTTTTATCATTTTCAAACAATTTTTTGGGGGGCTAATTGTTCGTGACAAAATCTGGACACCCTTAAAAACGTATATCTCTTCAAATACTTCATCAACGCGTGAAATATTTCGCAGACTGATGAACGTTTGTCTGTTCATTGTGTACAATCATTTTTTGGTGATACTACAAGCTTTTAGATCGAAGCTGGCGTCGAAAGAAGAGCAAGTGCGAAAAGCAATTGTGTGCGGTCGCAATAAAAATCCGGATCTGTCAGTAAGAAAAATCTTGGTTTTCCTACAAGCACTGTCCATAACGTTCTTGAATCTTTCGGTACACGTTTGACAACAGCCAGGAAGGCTGGGATTGGAATAAAAACGGATCTCAGGAACCGCCAGAAGGACGCGAAGCTGAAGCAAATATTGCAAAAGAGACCAGAACGTACTTTGGCTAGAAAAATAAAAATGTCCTCAACTTTCGTGCATACTTCCAAGCACCGGAAAGGTATGAAGTCGTTCATGGTGAAAACTGTACCGAACCGTAATCATAAACAGATTGTGATGGCTAAATCCCAGGCTCACAAGTTGTATCGCGAATATTTGACGAAGTTTTCCTGCGTGATTATGGACGATGAAACATATGTGCTGGAAGACTTTAAGCAGCTTCCCAGAATGTATTATTATCCTGCCAACTGAACGGCGTAGAGGAGCATTTCAGGATGACGAAAAAAGCCAATTTTCCCCAATAATATTTGGTTTGGCAGGCAATATGCAGCTGTGGTCGAGCAAGCCAAAGCTTCATCACTACCGAAACGGTAAACAAGGAAATATACCGTGAAGAATGGTTTAAGATTGGATTGTTAACATTCTTAGGCAGCCGTGACGCTCCCTCGCTATTCTGGCCTGATTTGGCGTCTTGTCACTACGCCAAAGATGTTTTGAAATGGTATAAAGCGAATGGAATCCATGTTGTACCGAAAGAGGCGAATCCACCTAACTACCCGGAGTTATTGGGCAGGTATTGGGCTCTCGTGAAGAGAAAACTCTCTCAATATAAACAACAAGCTACAACTATAGAAAAATTTCGAAAATCTTGGACAAAGGCAGCTAAATCGGTTTCAGAGAACTCTACACAGACCCTAATGGCTGGAGTAAACTCAAAAGTTCGTAGTTTCTTCATGCAGCTTAGTTAAGTATCTGTAATTAGGTTTAAGATGATTAATAATGCACAGTTAAATTAATAAAAAATGCATCTTGGATTGAACTGACAGCAAATGTGTTTTGTTCCAAATTTAATCTGTCCAGATTTTGTCGCGAACAAGCCTAAAAAAGAAACAATTAAAATTAGTTTTGGCATCATTCATTTAATTCATTTCGCCTTTAGGTTTCAATGCATGAACCTTGACCTTAACCTCAGCCATAAGGTTCGGCATGACCTCAGAATCGACAGTTTTTTGCATATCAACCCGTCGTCGTTTTAGACGGTGCTCCTTCATAATGGTGCAATTTCGGAGTGTTCGGGGGGTTCAGATCTTTCGGTACGAAATCGACATCATTCGCTTTAGCACGTCCTTCGTGTAGTGGCATGATGCCAAATCCGGCCAGAAGATCGTCGAACCGTCGTAAGCCTTCAAGAAAGGGTGAAGTCGCTTTTGGAGACACTCTCCCAAATACACCTGTCCATGCATAATGCTTGCGGTAACGAAAGGCCTACTCCGCTTTCCGCAAGTACAAATCGCTTGCCAAATTAAGAACTTCTTGGTGAGTATCGACATCTTCTGTGTCCGGAGGTTCTCGGGAACATCACACTTATCCTTGGCAGTCACGTACAGGTTTCCTGGAATCTGGTTGAAGTCCGCCTTCACATATGTGTCGTCATCAATTACGCAGCAGTGTGGTTTCGTTAACTTCTGATCGTGCAACTTCCAGGCAAGGCTTTTTGTGATCGTATTCTGTTTCTCGTCCAGGTTTGGGGACTTCTGAACCTTAAACGTACGTAGCCCAGCTCGAGTTTTGGTATTCTACACGAAAGTCTTGCTCACATGCAACTTTTTAGCCACATCTCGAATTGAGGCATTCGGTTTCCATTTAAAAGCCCCCACCACGGGTTTTCTCGTCGTCCGGTTGACCGGTTGTCTTTTATTCGATTTTCGTTTTCGGTTAAAAGTCCGAAGTTCTTCGAACCAGTTTCAGACATTGCGGAATTTCCAACTTTCTTCTTTTTTTTTCCCAACGCGCGATTCGTTCGATCCCTATTCTCGCACAAATCTCTCCAAACTTTCTCTTCCACGCCCTCGCCTTTCTCCGGCTTTTTGGTAATTTTTGGACATCAACACCAATCAACTAACTAAAAATAAACAATATATATCAAACTATATCTAAATAAAATTATTCTAAGCAAAAGAATCTAAAGTAGGGAGATCGCAGCAAGCCGTGCTTGGAAACTGACGTGTTTTGTTTTTGCTGCATCCTTTTCGCGAAAAATAAAATCAAAAATATATCCGTAATTCAACCTAATCGAACAGTGAAATCATAAGTTCTCCACGTGTTTTGTGTAAAATGTAGTGAATACAATCGATTCCCTCCCGAAATTTGTGATGGTCCGTAGTTTTTCCCCTTTTTTTTGTTTTTTGTGCTTTGCCCCCGCACCCGGAGGAAGAGTTAATATCAGCTTAATTGTGTTTGTTAGTGCGGTTAAAATTGTGCCACGCGGAGAAAAATGATTGAATTAGAGTATTTTTCCGCTTTGTCGCGAGTGAATTGATGATTATAAGCAGTTTAGAAGACGATATAGAGTCGCCTCATAGAGGCGGATTTTTATTATTGACAGAGTGTGGAGAGAGAAAAAAGAAAACCAGTGCCAAGTAGCAAACGGCCATTTGCTGGTTCGAAGCAAAGAACGAAGATAACGCGCATGCGTGCGTGAGTGACTGGCATATACTTTCAGATGTATAGATGGAAGGCTGTGAAGTTTGAAGTTTGAATTCGGGCTGTTCCATTCGAAAAGGATGATGTGAAAATATTTGCCGAGTAACGGAGTGTAGAGACATAAAAGCCTCCTTAAGCATCACAGGGAAGCCGTCCAAATGAAGACTGTATATCAGCAACAAAATCCGGTGTGGTCTATCTGATTATAACTAAATTTGAACGATACTGCTAAATACATGCCATCCTCAAAACAGTAAGATTTGATTATGGAAGTGTATGCACAGTACCTATATCCATTTGATGTTTGTACTGTGTCTATGCGGGGCTTGTTGTAAGTGAAAGTGACCTCGGAATGGACGTGAGTAACCAGGCATTCTGAAATGGGTCACTGGAACCCAACAGAGCTATCACCTTCCAACTCCCGGGCTAAAAGTGTTTGTCGATTCGACAACAGTTCGTTTAACTGCAAACATTTTTCTTCCATAAAAACACCGCCGGACGGTGGGCGTTGGATTGTACACACACACACACACACACACACACACACACACACACACACACACACACACACACACACACACACACACACACACACACACACACACACACACACACACACACACACACACACACACACACACACACACACACACACACACACACACACACACACACACACACACACACACACACACACACACACACACACACACACACACACACAAAAAGATAGAGTGTTTTGTGTGTGTGCGGGGGAGTGCTGTAAAAAAGCATTTCGTGCAAGTGGATAAATTTAACGATAACTTGGTTCAACAGCTGAATTTATGAATATGATTAAATTATAGCTCTTGACAAATTCTACAACTTTGTTCAACCCTAAGTGGTATATAGAAAGAGTTATATTCACTGTTATGTACAAATGATATTCAATGATATCAGATATTGCAATCTCACGTCTGAGATTTTACAGTTAGAAGAATACATTGTGAACCAAATTTATGAAAATAATCAAGCACAACAATTTCTTCATATGAGCTATTGTGAAAATCAGCTTCTGGAACGAGTTGTTGACAAATTGTGCATTGGGTAGAAATTACTATTTACAGAACTGGTGCGGATTAAACGGGACACCATTTAATGGTAACAACTGATATTTTACGAGTAAAGGCAGAATTATTATTCCACGAGCTTCAGAAACGGGGTCAATATGCAAACCAGAAGTTTACGTTTTCGGATGGGTGGATGCCCCGATTCAAAGAGAGGGTTGGGTTGCACGTAAAGCGTGTTGCTGGTGAGAAGGCTACTGCTGACAGGCAGGCTTACCTGAAAATCAATGGAATTTAAGCCTCGAAAATGGATGAAATGGGTTTGCAGAAGTGCCAACCCAACTAACATTTTTAGTTGCCTAAGCCAAGGTTTATAACTTATAAGCTGTTTTATAACTGTATAAAAGCAAACGAAGCTGAATAAGCTTTAAACAGAATTAAAAAATCGATACAGTGCTTATGCGTAATGCAACACAGCTTTAACACAACATTTAGCTCTCAGTTGCATACTTTTAAAAGAAAGCTCTTATACGAACAATGTTTGTCTGCGTTTGCACAGCTTGTTTATTTAGCTAAGAAATTAATCGGTTAAGCTTTTAAATTATCATTTTGTTTTTTTTTATACACAATACTTAAGACGTTTTACAGCTTAGTGATTATATAGCTGTATACAATGTTGTATAAGTAGGGTCGGCACAGAGTATGCAGCATCTTTGCAGTTATTTATATTGAGTTGCAATTCATAACTAAGTAAGCGTATTCATTTCATGTTATGCCAACCACCTTACAACCACTCGTCTGAGCTGTCAAACGAAATGAAAGGAATACCGTCCATTTTATCAAGCATTTAGATTTCATAATGTTTCGAAGGATTTTGGAGACATATAAGAAAAGCGGTACTTACTACCGAAAAACTGAACGAAATCTAAGAAAGTACGAAACTTATTTGAGGAATTCATATTCGGAGATTCGTTCAAATGACAGTGCTGATGATCATCATAAGTCTGGAAATATAAGTAAGCATTGTAATTTCAAGTTATATATTTCCTAAAACTGTTTTTGCGCAGGTTTTCAGGAACCAGTTGAACCACCTGACCAATTACCAACAGACCACCCAATAAGTAACCAGGTTTCGGAAACGGCCGAATGTTGCTTCAAATAAACGTTATAAATTCCAAGTGTATTCCGGAAAGCTGTAGAAGTGAAGATTCAGAGGCCTTGCTTCACGTATTAGATCGTATTAGATGATCTTCAAGAATGGGCAATCAAGCACAACATTTCCCACCTCGCATTGAAGGATCTCTTAGCAATACTTAAAAATCAATACAATGACATTCATCTACCATCAGATCATAGAACATTGTTGGGAACTCCTTCGAGTACTCTGGTTTTTGATATTAGAGGTGGACAATATTAAAACCAAGGCCTAGAAAGTTGCCTTTGAAACTGTCTTGCAGATCTGAGCAAAGGGTTTCAGATGGTGAGGGTTTTGTGCACCGTAAAACGGTTAAATTATACACGGATACAAATTTGTTTATGGGGCTATTCATAAACCACGTAGACTTTTCTGTGGGAGGAGGGGGGGGGCTCCGACCAAAGTCTACGCTCTATACAAAATCACAAAAAATTATATGGAGAAAATTCTACGAGGGGGGCGGGGGCTCTGGATTTTCCAAAAATAAGTCTAAGTGGTTTATGAATAGGCCCTATATAGGATTAAATAAAATCTTGTTGCATTTAAACGAACAATTTCTGTTGAAGTTTATTGTATTTCATTGTTTTGATAATATTATGTCACATAAATTCAAAATAATAATCTGTTACTTTTTATACACAATTAGTGAAAACACTGGTGAATATGTCAGGTGTTCAATCCCCGGTCTTAGTGGCATTTTTTGTTAATGACAGGAAATTCTTGTACTTAATTTTAATAAGATTTTCTTCTTGATTGTGCAATAAACTCAGCAAATCGTAGTAGTAATAAACTCTAAGAAGTAATAAAATATCTAAAAAAAAAAAAAAAATAACAAATGAGTCCCAGAACGGCACAGATAACAATGAAAATTGGATGGTGATCATGTTTAGATTATAATAATTTTGGTAGCACTGATTTTCAAAACAATATGAACCTGTTGGTAAAGAGCTTCTGCAATCATTGTTTTTCAGCATTATTAGAACTAAAATCTAGTTTGAACTCTTTGAACACGGGTACTAAAATTTTTCACAGCTGATATGGATCAGAGGATACAGTCACGGATCTTATGGCGAAGGTGCAGAATTCGAATCTGGTTAAGTACGCGGGTAAGTGATATATATATATATATTGATTAAAACATTATAATATATAATTCATATAGTTAAATGTCAACTGCGCTCTACAACTGTAAAACAGCAACATTGCCGTAATATCGTCCACAAGTATTGTAAACAGTGTTTGACATACATATTTTTTTCGATTGCTGTATAGTCACTATACACCGATTACATACTCTGCATGACGGTTTATCGAAAGGCTGCACACCATTTGCACACTATAAGAACAATAATACCAACTTTTAAAAAGGAGTATACACGCTTTTTGCTATCTTTTCGTATTTTCATGAAGCTGGGTATATTCGCCAGATTTGCCTGTGAAAATATTAGCTTGGTGCGTGTGCAATCACTACTTAACCAATACTCAGTTTAACACTGTATACGTATTGCCAATGAAGCGTTTACCTAATGAAAAATGTTAGTTGGGAAGTGTACAACGCTGATGAGTCGGCCATCTTCATCAAGTTATTAGCGCCATGGAGCGTGGCACTTTCGTATGAGAAAACTGTTTACGGCCGAAAACTTAACAAGATGCGCTACACATTCATGTCGTGCAGTAACATTTACAAACTTAAACTGATGTTTATTGGAACTGCTGCCAGGTCACGCACATTTCCAGCCAACGAGCTACTTTTGGTATCATACTATAACTCAAAACAGGCATGGGCGACACGAGATTTGTTTCGGCAATTGTTTTTATGATGAGTTTGTGCTGGTGGTAAGATTGTTTTCCTGAGAACGTGACTTGGAACCAAAGGTGCTACTGATACTGAACAATTGTATAGCACACTACACGGGAGGAGACGATTTGTTTTCGGAAGACGGACTGATTAAGGTGAGGTTCTGTAAGTGTTTTTGTTTAGGTCTAAATCTCACTAACTAAATTGAGTGTCAACCAATGGACCAAGCGGTAATAAATGCGATAATAATCAGATATAAGCAGAAACTTATGCCTAACATGGTGCTGGAGCACGAAGCGCTTAAATTCGGAGACCGGCTCTACAAGATAACACTGATACAGAGCATTGATTGGCTGTCCACTTCGTGGAACGAGAACGCCCCTCATCAATCATGTTAACGAAATGTGTCGTTTATATTTGACGTTTATCTGTTTTTTAACTGGGCTATAGCCCAGTTAGCAAACGCCCAGTTAAAAAGCAGCCCAGTTAAACAACGCCCAGTAAGCGTGCAAGCACTTTACCTGATCCCCTGGAATATCCGGAGTACCGCTAAAATGGTAAATTCATTAGTCTTGTCCTAAGGCAATACGATTTTTCTCAAAACCATTTGTACATAAAATGTAAGAAGTAAAGCGATTTGGAGAAGAATTTACGGCGCTGAGTGGCCATGGTCTTCCGGAAGTTCTGTAACATTCGTAAAAATTAATAATTCAGCGATTGAATACCGAAAAGATGAAGTGGTTCTTAGAATTTCGCAATCTTTGGTAGGCATGTTTCTGTTCGAAAAACATATGACTCAAATTTTTCATTTTGTCAGTAGGGTGACTCATTTTGAGATAGTTGCCCAAAAAAAACGGAATTGTAGATGGTATATATTTTTCAAAGAATTATAACTTTTGAACCACTTGACCGATTTTTTTTTTAATGATTTTTCAGCATATTGGCAGCTTAACCCTCTCCATTAGCTATTAGATTCATTTGGGATTAGTTATAAACCACGAAGACTCATTTTTGAAAATCTCAAAAGCCCTCCTCCCCCCTCACCGATTTTTGTCCATACATTTTTTGAAATTTTGTATGGAGCGTAGACTTTAGCCTTACCCCTCCCCCTCCCCTCTACGTGGTTTATGAATAACCTCTCCTTTGCGCAGCAAATACAAGCTCTTCCGTTAATTAATTAGCTCTAAGCTACGCAGCTTTTGATCGCTTACTTCTATCACAAAGTTCGTCAAAACTCTTTTGGGGTCTTCTGATTTTTGTGTGTCTAGTGTCAGACACAATAATAACCAGAAAAAATACTTACCCCAATTATTAGATACAATAAGACACAATAATAACCACAATAATGCCAGAAAAATAACAAATAAGGGGAGATGTAATATCGCGTTACATATGCACAAGTAATCGAATGATTAAAGTACACAATTTCAATAATAACTGTAATTTTTCTGGAAATTTGAAATATTGTTTGGAGGGGGGGGAGGAGCATAATTCTTATTAAGAGAGGGTAGAGGGGGAGATGGGGGAAAAAGGGGAGAAAGGGGGGGGGGGGGGGTTTTTGTGGTGTTGTGGTCTTTTGGTTGTGGGGTGTGTTTTTTTTTCTCTCTTTTTTTTTTTTATGTGTAAAAAAAATTATTTTTTTGTTTTTCTTTTGCTACATGATGTTTTTCTAATTTTTCGAAATTTTGTTATGTAATATTTTTTTTTTTATTTTATTTGTCGTCAATCAGTAGTAGACCGTTTTGTTACAATGATATTTACATTTTCTGTCTCACTTCTTAAATATATAGTACGCCTTAAAAAACTAACCTATCAAGTTTATATTTTTAATGTTTAGGTTATCTAATTACATTGAAGTATTGCTTCAGTTTTGTTTTAGTCATAGTGAAGTCAACATTTTCTCCGTGCTTATTGTAAGTTGCCATCATCTGATTAAGAGGTCCAAATTTGGCGTAGTTTATGCGATGATTGCTTGTAGTAAATATATTTCTATTTCGTAATGCCGGGGGAAGGAAAAAATAAGGTTTAAAAAAAGGCCTCGGCCCCACCGGGTCGGAAAAAAATGGGGCCGAAAGCCAACCGCGGGGCTCCAAAAAAGGAAAAGGGAACCGTCCAACCTTATTTACGAGGGGAAGCACAAAAAACAACAACGCCGGTACGTCGCCGTTGAAGGGGACGGGAACCCAGAACAACGCACGAAAAAACCAGAAGGACCGCACAAGCAAGGAGAAGATGGTTGGGCGGGGGGGCAAGAAAAAAGAAAAAAGTGGGGGAGGAAAAGAAAAGGAAGGAAAAAGGGGAAGAAAGAAGAAAAAGAAAAAAAGAGGGAGAGAGGAGAAGGAAAGGAGGGGGGATTAATAAATCCAAGCATATTGTTTGCTCTGTTGATGATAGTATTGTAATGTTCAATGAATGTCAGTTTGGTATTCAAGATAACCCCTAAGTCTCTTTTACATTTTTCAACTGGCTGATTCCCTAAATTAATAGTTATGTCTGGGGTGCTTCGTTTCCTACTAAAAGTTATCGAATTACATTTTTTTTCCGTTCAGCTGCAAAAAACTTTTGTTACGCCAGACAGAAAACGTTTATTTCTTTCTGGAATGTCTTGATATCTTCTTTATTTCTTATTTCTAAAAATAATTTCATGTCATCAGCATAAACAAGAAATTTAATGTTTTCAAGTATAAAGGAAACGTCATTTACAAACAAAATCATATCTGAGGGTTTCTTCATGTAAGCCTTGTGGGACTCCAGCGGTGACATGAATAGGGTTTTATTTCTTCCCTTTGAATCTAACTATTTGTCGACGGTTGGTGAGATAGGATTCGATCCATTTAAGAATTCCTGGCTCAATTCCCATTTTTTTGCAATTTAAAAAGAAGCATGGGTATGTCAATGCGATCAATAGCCTTGCTGAAGTCTGTATAAAGAGCTTCCACGTGGTTACCATTGTCCATTGCTATCCAGAGAGTAGTTAACGAATTCCAGTAAAATTGTGCTAGTTGATCGTCCTTTGAAGAATTCATGTTGCTTAGTAGTCATTCTGTTTTTGATTTGGGTGAACATTTTTTCATTAATAAATGCTTCAAAAAG
>JAHHFK020001150.1:0-167500 GCA_024533555.2 Aedes koreicus
ACAACCGCGCCGTATCATAATTAAGAGCCACCAAATGCTTTCTAAAGAGTGTACAATAGAATTTCCTTGGCCGTTTTCAGGACTGACTTAAATCAACTAGCGGATGGCCCTGACGTGTATGGGAATTAGATTGCTGCGTAGTCCTACGTCACCTTTGCGCACAACCCCATTGGGCTGTACCTTGTAGTTTTTCTTCTACAATCTGACGTAATGCTACGTAGTTTGTTGACAACCCCGCAATATTGAAATACAAAAAAATAAATTGATTACCATTCTGCCTGGAACTCGGTTGCTATTTATTGAAACGCAAGCTGTTTTTCTTTTGTTCAAAAAGTCTCTTGTACACCAAACATTGAGAGCTAAATGCGGCATGGTTTACGTCCAAGTTAATTTTACGTTCTTTATTCATTTTCAAACAATTAACACATTTCAAAACAGTTGACGTACACTCCGATGTCTTGTGGTTTTGACTACACCGAGAGCATGTATCACAGTTTTTGCAATCAATGCTCTTATGTCCAAATTCTCCACATTTGAAGCATCTCAGAACATTAATGTCAGGATACACAAAGCACCGATCAAAATCTACATTTACTTCATTTGCTTTTAACATACAATTATATGTATCCAAATCGACTTCAATTACCGCACTAAACTTGTTGTAAATGAACGATGGATTTTCGTAAATTCTTACTACTTTTACATAATTTATTGCGATGTTTTCATTTTGACTTTTCAAATAGTCTATGAAAACATCGGAGGATAATTGACGGCTCATGCCCACTACTTTCAATCTTGGCACCGACGTGGGAACAACAGCACTATAATTTTCACCCAGATTGCTTTCAATACCATTTTTCACATTAGTTACATTTGCTCCGATGGCACATTCAACAATAATGGCACCATCTTTTCCATTCCTAAAATTACAAATTTTGTGTGTTTTAGGATCTAAATTAGTTTTCACAAAATCACGAGTATCATCGCAAGCTTGTTTGGACTCTTTTGGTTTGATCACAATGACCGGACGAGCCTTACGATTGCTTTAATATTACTATTTTGTTTACTTTTATCATTCACATTTTCATTGCGGCTCTTTACAACATCCGTAAAAGTTGCGTTGCCTTGAAAAACATCATCAATTGCATCGTTATTTTTTTTTTTATTAATATTTGCATCGTTATCGCTTGTTTGAATTTTACGCTTTTTGCCAATTTGCAACAGATCGGATTCGGAATGAATCGCCTCAGATCGCGCGCGGGCATCATTCATTCCAGCTAAACTGTTTCGCGCATTAATCTCCAAAACTGAACTTGTCATAGCATCAAATTTCTCACAGATTAATTTATCAAAAGACTTATTTATACTTTGTCTCAAATTTTCCATCCCGTTTTTCAACGCGTCGTCTATTTGGGCAGAAATTTGATCTCGCATGCAAGTGATCGAGTCCGAAAGTTTTTTCATACCTTCCTCCATCCGCTTAGCATCCGAGATCGCATCTTCTTGCCCACCACAACACTGGTCTAATAGACAGTCTACACATTTACAGCAAAGGTTTGCATTATCGGTCACAAGCTTTTCCGTTCCTTTCGTAAGTGGTGTACACTTGTAATGGAATATACGCGCACACTTACCCACACAAGTTAACGGCAGATCAGCCGCAACCATTCCCTCATTGCATGTATAACAACAGGCCATTGTCAAGCAGTAGGCTCAAAACACATTATACGTCGACGCTACCGATAACCAACGACCTTACCAAAGAAAAAGACAAGGCAAAAAAATAGCACAAATGGTCTCCCGGGGCGCCGGTTGAACGACCAATAAAACTGAAATTTAATTAGAACAAGCTGCAATCGCAACTGTTCTTTAACTTAGCCTGATCGCAAAAACACTCTGGATGCGCGTTAACTTAGCCTGATCGCAAAAACACTCTGGATGCGCGTTAGAAAATTTCTTTTGCGTATCGCAACACTTTTCACACGTAAAATAATTAAAAATTATGAGCACTAAAAACACAACACTATTCCGTTCGTCATCACACTCATCGTAGTTCAAAGGTCTGGATGTAAGTCGCGGTTTCATTCGTGTGATGTCAAGACTTATGTTCAACTACTACTCGGTAGACGCACTTCTCTACAGAATTAACCTCATCGATAGCAACATATGTCGGTGCAGAACCGGTTATGATGACATCGATCACGCAGTTTGGTATTGCCCGGATAATTATGCCTCCAGAGCATGACTATCTGATACCCTAGTGGCCCGAGGTAGACAACCCTCCCGCGAGATAAGAGATGTTTTGGGAATACGTGATCTCCCCTACATGCAAGCGATCTACGAATTCCTTTGTTTGTCTGATCTAAAAGTGTAATGTCATCACTCCCTCTCCTCCAGTCTAGTAAATTCCATGCCATTGTGTCCCAGTTATACTATCCTTTTGTTTCCATGCTACTTGTACCAGCCCAGCAAGCAGCGGTCACCCATCCTGAGACGGACTACAGGGACCGTGGATGTGGTAGATGTCGCAACCATGAGCAGCAAATAATATCTTCAATAAGTTACCTGCCTAGCCCCTTCGAAACGATAATGTGACCCATTAACCTCGAGCTAGCCACGAGTAATTGGCACCCCATTTTACTAAAATTGAAAAATTATACATTGTAAATAACAATATTGAATATCGGCTCCGCAAAGTTTTACACACGCCTCAGCCTAACAAATTTACGAACTAATTTAAAAAAAAAACTTTTTTATTTAATCGATTGTTATGAACCTTTTCCAGTCTATTTTCATTTCTAATAGTAGTCGTTTGCTCACTGGATAAATCCACAACTCCATAAGGACCTCTCCATGTACTTTGCAGTTTTTTGCCTACCCCTGTTGGTATGGATTGAACAAGAACTTAATATCCCCACATTGGTTGCCACTCTGCTACCCCTTTATCATAAATAATTTTTCGTTTCTTCTTAGAAACTATTAAATTTTGTTTGGCATTATCATGAAGATTTTTGAAGATTGTTTCATTTTAGAGCAGTAATCTTTATAGTTTACTTCTGAGTCTGTAGATGTGTAAGATGAAGTTGGTATTCTTGCATTTCATCTATATAAAAGTTTGAACGGGGTATGATTTGTCGAACCATTGTTCGTTGTGTTATACTGGAATGTAAAGTAGTTGATGTGTTGGTCCCATAATTATGTGTTACCCCCTACAAATTGTCGCAAATACATTTTTAATTCTTGATTTGATCTTTCGACTAGATTTGCTTGAGGATGGTATGCGCTGGTATTTTTTTTTAATTTTGAGAATTTTACAAGCGTGTTTGAAAACCTTGCTCATAAAATTTGTTCCCTGATCTGTAACAAGTTCCAATGGGGTGCCAAATTTGCAGACCCAGTTTTTCACAAATGTTTTGGATACTGTCTCCGCTTCTTGATTATTCATTGGAGCCACCACTAAAAACCGAATAAGATCGTCTTGCATAACAAGACAATATTTGTTACCACAATCTGTTTCCGGGAGTACTGCAATATCCATAAATAATTTTTCAAACGGTTCAGAAGCCGTTGTTGTTATTTTCATTGGAATTTTATTAGTTTTGCAATTTTTTTTCTTCTGGCAGGAATCGCATTGTCTCACATAATTTTCGACGTCCCGTCTCATATTTTTCCATGCAAAAATAAGTCCAATTCGCTTGCGCATCCTTTGGGCACCAACGTGTCCGCCCAATAGAGTATCATGAAATTCGCGAAGAATAATTTCAATTTCGTCATTATGCGAATGCGAATGACATGAATGCGTTCTGTATCCGCATTGTATAAGGTAAAAGCTGTTTGATGCTTCATTGCAAAACAAAATTGATCATTTCTAAAATTTCAAACTGCTAGATTTTCCGAAATGAAGTTATTTGAATGTTGCTCGATGAAGCAACTAAATCAATATTTTAACGTAGGACTACGTTTCTCTTTTCTATACCGGTTGTCATTTCAAAATTTTGAAAAATGAGAGCGTTACGCAAAAGTGAAAGGTTTTTGAACGCTAATAACTCTCGTTTGGCTGAATAGAATGACTTCATTTATACACAATTTGATCAGAAAAACTAACAAATGTTTTTCATTAAAATTTCAATTCAGTAATATTAAGACGCGGCTGGGTAGCTCAGTGGTTACCCGTTCTGCTTACTGAGCAGATTGTCGGGAGTTCAATCCCAGGCCCGTCCCCTTCCTTGCCATTTTTCACTTGCCTCTTTCTATCACCACTAGATTTAAAATAAAAAGCAGTCTACTGCGCTTTCTTTCATTGATCGCATCACTTACCACAGTGCATCCATTATCTAAAAATAACCTGCCTCACTAACACAACTATCCTTCCCTTGGCAATTGTAGAGATGCAGTGGTGTTCACGGTCTCTAATAACAACGATTGTCAAACTAAATCATCCTTCCCCCTTCCCCAAAAGACCGTGAGGACGTGGCCGGCGCCGGTACTGATCTATAAATAGAATTAGTGAACTTGTACATTGAAGATGTAAAGCTTACTCCCAAGCTCCATCTATGTGGTTCTCTGTGCAATTCCACTAGTTCTGTCAGTAAGGGAGTAGCAACTACGAATTTGCACGGTCTTTTTTCAAAAAAAAAAAAAAAAATTTCAATTCAGTAATATTAGTATAAGTAGTTCAATTTATCACTTATAGATGACCTACTTTTGCTCCCATACAAATCTACACATGAACAGGTTGAAAATATAGTTTTCCCTCTCCGGGTCCTCAAAAGTGGGTAACAAATTGTCTTCTATTTATTTTTCATTAATCCCGTACTGATTTCATTGAACTGAACCGAATGGCATAAAAAGGAACGGATCAAGAAAAATAATGAAGACATTTTAATATTAACCAACTATATGTGTTATGATATGTATAAATAAAATGATACCATTTTTACTATGCACCAACGCGGTCCTACGTGATCCTCGCGGTTATATCCCTGATATAACCCACCTCTAAATTTTTTTTTGACATTTGTAAAATTTATTAAAGAACATTTTTCTGTTTATTAATTAGTTGCTTTTGCCTCTAACAACTATTCCAAACATTTTACTTTCGGGGATTGATATCACCCCGCCTTCAGAATAATCTTTGATCCCATGGGGCAAACTAATAACACTGTGCTACAAAAAAAGAAAAATTAAAGGAATTTTCAAAGTGACATAGTAGAGATTGTTTATCTGGTCAATTTTAACACATAACCGTGTTCAACATCTTTGTAACACCCTAAAAATATTTCTTTATTGTTAAAAAACCGTTTTTCGGAACTTTTTTCCGCACAAAATTTCCTACACGGGCATTTTTCAACCGATTTCAAAATTTCCGGCGTTTTTGAATAGCTTTTTACTGTGGTTTTAAGATAAAAATTTATTTCCGTTTGTTTTGAACGAGAAGGAAAAAATATTTACGAAAAAATCTGAAATTTTGGTTTTTTTTTCGTGTTTTTTCAATTTTGACGCCATTGTTTGGTACAACTCATTAAAGTTGCCTAATGTAGAACACATATTGTTGTGGTCTAATCAGTTCTGAATAAAACAATGTATATTTCATCTAAATATAATGAAAATTTTCAAAGTTACGACGCTTTTCCCAAAAGAAAAAGATCAACGTTGAGAGCGCTCTGGAGTAACAATGTATACAGGAAAGGAATAAGCAAAATGGGAGGGCCATTCGGACTTTCAATGAAAAATTAACATTCCGGATTATATTTTAAATGATTTTATAACATACTATTTCTCTTGTTTTTTAAATCTTGTCTCTTCAAATTTGCACTCAAAGCAGAACGACAGTGAATATTCGGATAGATTTAAGTTAAAAATGTTTGCTTGATCTTCTGCGTTTATAAGACGAGTCATCGGTTTCACGTTTCAGTGACCAGCAGTAGTTAGCTATCATCCTAACTTGGTTCTTTCCTGTAAACCTTTTTTCAATCCTTGATACTTCTTGGTGGAATCGTTCACCTTGTTTGTCGCTGAATTGACCGAGATTGTCTGGGAAAAAATCCAAATGAGAATGCAAAAAATGAATTTTTATTGACATGTTGCATCCCAAAACTCATGGACCACCTCAACGTAATTCGAGCTTCTGACGTTCCCAAGAAAGTTTTGGCACAAAGAAATAAAACTAAGCCATGCTCTTTTCTCTACTTGGTTCAATTTCTTTACAAAGTCCTTATCAGTCATAAGCTTACGAATCTGCGGTCCAACGAAAATGCCTGTAATCAGAACATTAAAATACATTGGGATGATTTTTTTTTCGAAGAATGTGTTGTGTAGTGAAATTTTTATAAGTACCTTCTTTAATCTTAGCGTCACTTAATTTGGAGAATACAAGTTTCAGGTGTAGAAAAGCCTCACTGTTCTTGTCGAGTCGTTTAACAAACTGTTTCATGTATCCCAATTTCAAGTGTAATGGCGGCAAAATAATATCATCAGTCTTCACTAATGGAATGTTAGGGACATTCTTTTTGCCTATTTGAATCATCTTTCGCGGTGGCCAGTTGTTACACTTGTAATGATTTTTTGCCTGACTGTCCCATTCACAAAAATAACATGGATATTTAGTGTAGCCTCCCTGCATTCCAAGCAAAATTGTCAGGACTTTGAGGTCCGAGACAATCTGCCAGCGACATTTACTGTAATTTATCAATCGTATAATTTTTTCCATCGTTTGATACGTCTCTTTCATATCAGTAGCGTATGCTACTGGAACTGATGGCAATTCAGTTTTGTTGTGCAGCAATACTGTTTTCAGACCTATGATGATAGTAATTTGAAAACGAATTTCAAAATTTTACTCTAACTTCGTTTTCATAAACTCGTAACACATTAAATACTCACTTTTGCAAGAACCGTCTAGAAATAATCGCCAATCTTGTGGACAGTGCTTGTGCATCAAACAATGTATCCACATCAACGCAATACACAAGGTTGTTATCGGTATCATCAAATTCAAAAATTTGTTCGAACGAGGATAGGTCTCTATCTCGTGCAGACGTTACTTTGAAGTCACTGTCTACTATATTCCACTGCTTCAATCTGGAGGCCAGAATCTCTGTTTGTCTTAAAGACAGTTCCAAATCGCGCACAAGATCACGATAATCTTGATTTGACACGAAATGTCGTTCGGCTCCTATTGCTCCGGTTGGAATATAAGGTTCATCATTTCCCTCATCGGTAGGTTCGTTGCTTGATTCAGGAAAATTTGCAGGATTTTTGCCTGTAGTTGACTGATCTTGTTCTCCCCTTGCGACAGGTTTCGATACAGTCAACACATCCGCATATTTTATGAGGTGGCGAGTTTTATGGTGGTGACCAGTGATTTTTGTTTGGCAGAAGTAGCAATCCTCCGGCTTGTGATATATTTGATAATGCCAAACCATGGGAGTCACGTGCTTATCACACATCTTGCCTTTTTCTTCGAGACACAATTCTTCACGTGTTCACTAATGCGATGAAACTGGACGAATTTCCTCCGTCGTTGTTTACTGTAACACCTTCCGGGGGAAATAACGGCATGGTGTTACGTGCTGATCTTTTAGACAGCATTTATGGCCAAAACACGATGTTTGCGCAAAACGGAACGGTAACGGCAAGTTTGACAGTTGACGGAAAAGCGTCGTAACTTTGACAATTCTCATTATTTTTGGATGAAATTTACCTTGTTTTATTCAAAATTAATGCGACAACAACAATATGTGTCCTACATTACGCAATTTTAATGAGTTGTACCAAAAAAATGGCGTCAAAATCGAAAAAACACCAAAAAAGGCCAAAAAGTCAGATTTTTACGTAAATATTTCTTCTTTCTCGTTCAAATTAAACGGAGATATATTTTTTTCTTAAAGCTACAATAAAAAGCTAACCAAAATCGCCAAAAATTTTGAAATTGGTTGAAAAATGCGCGTGTACGAATTTTTATGCGCAAAAAAGTACCAAAAAACGGTTTTTTAACAATAAATATTTTTTTTTAGGGTGTTACAAACATTTCGAACACGGTTTTTTGTTATGTTCGACCAGATAAACAATCTCTACTATGTCACTTCAAAAGTTCCGAATCACTGTTACACTGTGTAATCCGAGAAATTTTATTAAACGCTGATTTACTGTTTAAAATAACTAAATTACTTTCAACAGTATCATCTTTCGAAAGTTATTGGGTCAGTGATACTGCCCAAGCTACTATGGTTTTGGAAAGTCGTTGCTTTTTCTGCATTATGCAATTTAGCATTATATGCTTCAAGCAAAACCCGGTCATCGCCTTTGCTGTGAAGGCTATCCTCTTTCATCTTTTGGTTGTTTGGTTTTAAAACGCCGTATGGCTCAAAATCATGCGATTGTGTCGATTCTATTGCATTTAAATCTGACATTTATCAAACAAATTCCTACAGAGTTACCATCAACTTTAGTCATTTAAATTTTTTTTTATACGCAATAACCTAAGCACGACATTCAAAATCTGGGCATAACATTCGAATAAAATTCAAAATTATTCAAAATTTGATTTGACCAATTTGATATTCAAAAGTTAAAATGTGATCGCTTATACTAAAAAAACTATTGACACTAAAAGTACCCCTGATGGGCTACACAAATAATCAGTTTTGAAAAAATATAAATTTAATTACTTTGAAAACTCACCATATAACTGCCGTCCTCATCGTTGTTTTCTGTTCCTGATGCTTTTATTTTTTTTTTTTTTGACTGGAACCACTCCGAATGTCCTTCCGCGCACGATTTTGATGCACTGTTCAAAAAGCACAATCTTTTGTCCTTACTGTAACGTTCACTAGGCACCAGTCAGAAATGTTTTTCTTGGGCCGTTTGCGCTCTCACCAAATGAAGCACTACGCGGAGTGGATGACGCACTGGTTATTTTCTTCTTATTAACCGAGACTGTGATATCTCCTTTCGGTATGAGACAACTGCACAATTTAATTTCACAGTTCAGTTTAATTACTCAAAACTTTTACAAATCACTTAAACTATACCGCGAAAACGAGCAGCGTGACGTTGCTGCGTCAAAAACTTACTAACCGATTAATCCTCAAAACATTTTCAAATCACTTAAACTATACCGCGAAAACGGGCAGTGTGACGTTGCTGCATCAAAAACTAAAAAATACGACTAGAACCTGATAATTCCCCAACCTGGGCTTAAATATGGGCCCTCTCTGGCCATGTTCTTCAAAAAACCCTCTCGCCAGAACGCGGGTTCGCTCATTCTCACTATGACCTATGGACTTATCGTCCGATGCCCTCGCGGTTTTTGCAGAGTCAAACTAAAGTTTAACCACAGAGAACAGACGTTCATCTTCGGTCTGCTACTTGTGCAAAACTTTTAACCGACATTTCAAATGTATGCCGTTATGCTCCTGGTAGGCGGCGCTGCAGTTGTATGATAACTGTCATGTAAATGTTTATAAATAATAACCCTAGTATATAACCTGAACATTTTTGTTTGTTTTTCTCTGCACTTGCTTCTTATATCGGCTGCCCATATTATCTTTTACACACGTTTTTCAAGAAAAGGTATATGGACATCAATGTCTGTTCTCTGTAGTTTAACTGCAACGATGAAAAAAATGTTCGTTTTTTTTCATCCGGTGGGCGACTTTGCTTTGCCAGCACCTGTCGGTTGGACTTGAAACGTAGGCAACAAAAATGTATGCACAAAAAATAACAGCAATACAGGAAGGGTTGAATTTACGTGGCAACCAGGCCGCTGCACTATATAACATTTTCACTTCAGATTTCTCTGATTTACCTCAGGGCTGTCAAGAATCTTGCTTTGCTGACGAAACAGGCATTTCCGCTAAAGGAAAAAGTCTTCGTGTTGTATCCAGGAGGCTACAAAAAAGCTTGGATATTTTTACACATTATTTTCAAAAATGGAAGATTTATCCTAATGCTTCCAAAACTCAACTTATAATGCTCCCATATAAGCCTAGAGCTGCATTTTTGAAACCAAGTAATAGTCATATAGTCACTATGAACGGAGTCCCAATTTCTTGGTCAAATCAAGTAAAATATCTTGGACTGAATCACATTGAGGGCATTTAAGCCAAATGTAATATATATATAAAATTTTTGTATCCTCTTATAAACAGAAAATCCAAAATTGTTTGAAGAACCAACTTCTAATATTCAAACACATTTTTTGACCGGCCATGCTTTACGCTGTGCCAATATGGTCTAGTTGTTGTGCTACTAGTAAAAAAGAACTTCAAAGGATTCAGAACAAAATTCTGAAAATGATTTTGAAGCTGCCACGCTGGTTCAGTACTATTGAATTACATAGAATTTCAAACGTTGAGACTCTAGAAGAAATGTCCAACCAAATAATTCATAATTTTAGACAAAACTCATTGCAATCTTCAATTGCAATGATCAATTCTCTCTATAGATAAGAACTAGTTAAAAATACTGAATAGACAAGGTAAAAATAATATTAACACAATTAGATATAAATGATAGCATATAAGGTTGAAATGTTAATTACATAGCAGGAGCACCTAGGATAATATATGAATGTAAAAAAATGTAAAATTTGTAATAAAGATAAAAGAGCTAAAAACAAACGTTGAGCTGCCGTTGTCGCTTTGTAGGATGCGAGGACATCCCCAAAGCTTAAATATATCACAAAGTGCAGCATTTGTAGCTTCCGCTGAGCTTCCGTATCGAGAGTAGGTATCTGTCGTATCCGCTGTCCATTTTTCTACGTGAAGATTTACGGACCGTATATTTGTCAAACGTGTGTACTACGGTTAGGAAATCGCCCGACCAATATCCCGGAATGGACAGAAAATCCGTTTGGATTGTGTGCCAAGGCCCTTCAGGAAGGTCACCAGATGAAAGGGGCAAAGGACGATTTTTCTAGGAAAGCATGCAACAAGTCTGGCATTCCTTAACGAACTGTACTGTTTCTGAAGCCATTCGTGGCCACCAAAAGAACTCACGCATAATCCTTTTCATGGCAACTTCTCTCACGTGGCCCCCATGAGCAGAAGCCATGGCCCTATTCCGCAGCGAATTAGGTAAAATAATCCTGTCGTCTTTAGAAACCAGGCAACCGAGATAGTGCAAATGTGTTTTTTGCGCGTCGTACTTACGTAGATCTCGAGGTCATTTGTCGTTCTTCAATGCCTTTCGTAGTTCTATTAACTCTTCGTCCAATTCGCTTTTCGCTTCTATTTCACCAAGAGAGATGTCCTTACTACCCGTATCTAGAGCAAACAACACGTGGTTCTCGGAGCTATCTTCAAAGGGTTCTGCATCTTGAGACATCTTTATCAATCTTGATAAGACATCTGCTACGTTATGTCCGCCTGGAAATCGATCAATTGAAAAATCAAAAGGTTGTAGCCGCAGAGTCCATGCTTCAGCACGTGAAACCGCTCGCTTGCCAATCCGATGATTCCCATCAAAAATAAATTCATTATCCTCGGCATCCGTACGGATAACAAATGGTCTGCTCGACAAACAGTAAGCAAACCGTTCTACTCCCCACACCATAGCAAGAACCTCTCGGTGGGTCTGGGGATATCTCTACTCAGTTAATATTAGAGCTTTCGAGGCACATGCGATTATTCTCGGAATTCTGTCATTGGTGAATTGCACTAGAACCGCTCCGAGGCCAATAGCCGATGCATCGACAAATAGCTCCGTTCTGTCAGAAGCGTTGAAATGTCCGAGAGTTTTTATCATCTTGAGGTCATCAACCTTGAACGTCCAAAATTCAATATCTTCTTCATTAGACCAATAAAAAGTATCTGCATTAGCTAACGCCCGTAATTTCTCAGTCTTAGTTGCTCGATGTGGCACAAACTTATCAACGAAGGCCCAAAAAGCTTTTCACCTCCGCTATTGTTTCCGGCATCCTAAAGTCTTTTAATGCACTTGCTTTCTCTTTCTCGATTTGCCACCCATTCGAGGTGAGTCTGAATCCTAAGAACTTGAGGTATTGGCTCTTGAAAACACACTTGGAATCGTTGATTTTCACGTTGTGTTCAAGCAAACAGGCCATCACATCATCCAGGTTTTCGTCATGCTCTTCTTGAGTTCTCCCGAAAATAAGGATGTCGTCCAAATAGTTCTTCACGCCCTTGCGAGTATCCTTCTCTGTTAAACTTCTTGGAAAATGTCCGGTACGTAACATAAGTTTGTACAGAAGTTTGTGAGATGACTCAATGTGAAAGAACGCATTCCACATATCTATTATCGAGAACCACTGTGCTCCGTTTAGGTCTGCAAAAATCTTCTCTAGACAAGGCATGGCAAATCAAGATCTTTGAATATAACTGTTAGGTCATCTGAGGTCGATCACTAGCCGTCCTTTCCTTTAGGTATCGCTAGCATCGACGATCAAAATGAATCGTCCATATCGTCCGTAACGATCTCAATGATGCCTGCGTCGAGAAGCTGTTGCAACCGTTACTCAACCATAGGTTTAACAGCTATCGGAATATTCATGAAGACATTGCGACATGGTGGTCTCGTTTGGTCGTTGCTTAATTGTACCGGAGGAACATTAAATTTGGGAAATATATCATCCACCATCACCGATCCTATTTTCTCCGCTTCATACCAAGGGTGCATCATCAATGACTTTCCGGAGTTGATAGGAACTTCCAGCCCATGCAATAGAACACTGTATCGGGTTGCCGTCGCTCTTCCCAACATTGATTTGCATTCCTGAACAGCGTAGAATTTTTCAAGGTAGGTTGGGCGGTCGTCTGATATGTGCAGAAAAGCCTCATAAGTGAACATTACCGGTATTTCCCCATAAATTGTGTATACCTTTAGCGGTCGAGCTTCACTACACTGGATGTTGAACAGTTCCTTCCGGTACCTGTAGTCACTGCGCAGTAGACTAAATCGATCCTCAGTTAGGTTATTTTCCTGCGCTCCAGATTCGATAAAAAACTCGCACTCTAATCCTGCAACTTTTGCTAATATTACACCAAGGTCTGCCGTGGTATTTGCCACCAAGAATGCTGCGATGTGCAACTGCAAAGAAATTGATTCAATCATTTATTTTTTTTAGAAAACAAAATCAATGCGATGTATCATCGTTAATCTTAATTTACAAAATTATCCTTCATTGTTTTTATTTAATCGCTCAATAAAAAATAAATCTATTTTGCTGTTTATTTTAATCCAAACATATTAATCCAAAGCTTCGTTGTTGATCTAAATAATTGACAATGATACATTACATTAAATTACGATGTCAAACCTACGTTATCACCATCAGCCTTCTCTTCTTCCTTAGAAACCCTTTCTACGTCAACCGTAGCAATCTTGCCAATCTTAGTATTCAGATTTTCACCTTCAGTCCTGTGTTGAGGCTCCGTCTTGAGCAGCGGACGACATGCTCTTTGAATGTGACCTTTACGTCCACATTTCAAACAAATCTTGTCGATAGCGAAACAAGTGTCAGCTTTGTGGTAGTTGCTGTTGCATCTGTAGCAGCGATAGGGCTGAGCTTCTGAACCGCTTCCGGATCTCTTCCAATCTGAAGTTGAATGAATACCGATTCTGGAGGGAGCGGAATATGGATGACCGTATCTCCCATGAGCTGTCGGATGCCGGTAGCCTCCCCGTCTGGAAGGACCTGTTCTCGGATATGAAGTATCAATAGCTGCCACTGTCAATTGTTCAGGCTTACCATGCTTCAACCTATAGTATTTTTCATTCATTACAACCGCCTTGATTTCCTGAACCACGTCAACTAGATCAGTAAACGATCCTTGACGTCTTAACATTTCAAGCGCTGCTGTTCGTACGTCCTAGTTTCTTGCATGGGCCGCAACTGCACTAAAAATTTCTTCAAACTTTTTTCCTTCTTAAAAGTCACACAAACGGGCTGAAGATCCGACTCTCATTATAAACGACAAGTCTGATTCATCCGGTCGTTGTATGATAAGTGCAAGTTTGTGACGTTGGAGCATAATATCCGAGGCTGGCCCGAAATAGGTCTTCAGCCGGAATGTGGCATTTTAGAATGGGAAATTATCTTCATCTGGGGCCTCTGAAGTCGACTTTGAGTTCTTAAAAATGTCTAATAGCACTGGTCCTGCCTTGACCTTGAAAACTGCGGAAACTTTGTACGCTCATCTTCTACTCCTGCCAACTTTAGCGAATCGCTTAGATTCTTTCTCCACCCTCGTCATGTTTCCAGTCCACATCAAACACAAAGGTTTTGTTTCACCACCAACTCCTAGTTGGTCGATCAAACTGTGTTCAATTAGCGTTAAGGATGAGGCGTCATCAAGAAAGGCGAAAGTCTCCACCGTTCCTTTGGGTCCGTGAAGAGTCGCAGGCAATATTCTGAACAGCAGCGATTGTTCCACCAAACGATGCGTGTGATTTTCTGCAGTGTTCACCGGCGGACGTGAATTCGAACCAGTATGTCTGCGTGAAGAATGTAGAAGCGGATGATGGCGGTATTTACACCCATTCGTTCCACAACAAGGTGCCTTCTTGCTGCTTCGTCTACCATGCGAGTTCAGGCAGTTTTTTTTCCACTGTTCAGGACATAAACCACTGCGACCGGTAATTTGATCTATTGTAGTATATCCCGTATCATTTGTTTAGTGCATGTCGAGTTACTTCATCGCTATTGAGAAATGATGAAGTATTCGGTGTTTTTTAACAGTTGTCTTTGTTTGTTTTGTTGGCTATGAATCGAGTTTTTTCAAAAATTTCCGCTATTTAAACCCTTTGTGAGTGACAGCACTCTTCAAAGGTACGCCCCTTTATCAGTCAAAACCGGATTCATTGCAAACAAAACAAACAATGACTCCGATACTGACCATGCATCAGAACCCTAATCCTTACCACTTAAAACTATAGAACATCAAATAGAAAATGAGAATTCGCATAAATGAAGACTAATAATGTTTTCCTTATTCCAAGCTCGTCTTCGGTGGGTCAATCCGAGTATTGTCGCTTTTCACAAGACATAAAATGTAATAAGGACTAATATACGTTCCTTTGACTACAAAAATAAATATGTTCCCTAGTTTGAATTAATTCGGACTAAGGTTCGGTGGTAGATCTGATACCCCGTAACGTACCACGAAAAGGTGATCTACCAGCGTTACGGGTCAGAGTTCATGCAGTTCCGACAAATTCCACTTGACTAAACAGATTTCCAGCGATCATCTGCAGAAATCGCCTTGAACGTACGACACTCCTGGTGTTTTTACAAGCTGGACACAACTTTTCTTCATCCAGATTTGCAGACAAACTCGCTGACATGTGATCTTCCACTGCTATTGAGGTTTCTGGAATATACTGCTACTTTACTCACTGATCTCACTACACTTGACATAAAGCTTCCGAAAGTTTTAAGATTTACTTCCTGGAAACTCTGAAGATACCTCCCCCATTCCATTTGTAAATGTGGAGGAAGTTTTGCAACCAATTCCACAAGTAATAACGGATTTGACAAATGCGCTGTCTGCCCTGCGGCTTCCAAATGGTCACAAAGGCTTTGAATAGCCATTTTAAAAAAGATGATAGTTTGTAATTTGTCAACTTTTGGTGCTGGAGCTAAACGCACCTTGTCTAGGAGGGCAGAAATAAGTAATTCTGGTCTTCCGTAAAGCATATGTAGTCTTTCCAATACATGAGGCACCGATTCAGGGAGGAGTAATTGGCTTTGCCCAGCTTCGTACGCTGCACCTCTTAGGCATCGTTGAAGACGACATAAATTTTCGGCACTAGAGTACTCAGTGTTGAGTTCATCAAACTGCTTATGAATGCGGGACAATCAGCGGGGTTGCCTGAAAAGGGGGGTAAATCGTGAGGCATGACTTGCCTGGTGGCTTACTGCGAGGGGGAGGGAGTAAAATTCGATACATTTGCATTGAGCATTTTAATTTGTGACGGATAGAGCAATGCTACCAAATTGCTTAAGTAGATGTTGCAAGCTAGCATCAACATCTTGTGGAGTAATTGTAGGTAGAGTTTGATTATCTGGCCTGCCTGGTGGTACAAAACATGATGTTAGTTGCAAAGCACATGTGGGTGGCCATCTTGCTGGAAGCTGAGCTGTTGCAAATGGGAGTGGCGTAGCAAACGGCGCTCGCTCGTGGAATCGGTACGGAATACGGTCTAGATGATGGAACTAATGTTGGCTCAGGCTGGGATATCGGTAGCGATGGTCGGGGTACCTGCGCGTCTGGTACTGATGATGGTACAGGCAGAAATACTGTCTCCGACAGGGGTGCTGGTTTTCTTTGAGGTGCCAGCACGGGATTCTGATCTACGCAACTCTCTACGGAAGACAAGGCAAGAGGATAAAAAAAATTGATCTGCAGTCGTATGTGCTGCCCTGTTGTAGTTCCTGTCAAACGCTCATAACCCTAAACTTCGATTTTAAATTAATATCATTTGAACTGGCAGCTCTTACTAAAAACTAACAAAAACACGGACGTCATTCATCGATCACAGCACGAAAACAAAGTGGAAATGATGCATGAAGCTATCGATCGCATCGAGGGTCAGCTGACCGACATAAAAAAGAGCTGATGGTGAAAAACAGCAGATCCATTTCTACAATTAAAAACCACATTACGTCGGTGCTCGATATAGCGATGCAGGAATCCAACAAAAATGTCAACAAGTTGCTAGAAAATATGACAGCTAATATATCAAATAGCTCGAAAATTTTAAAAGAAGAGGTGAAAGAACTTTCAAGCCTTACTATGGACTTAGCTTCTCCTATGCTCAACAATCCAATGTTGGAGTCCGATATATTTAATGAGCTGAAGACAATATCAGCTAGTTTCGAGGCAGCAAAAAATACTCCGCATGCGTCGCTTGACTCACATCCTAGCCTAGCAATAGAACTAAATGAAAAATTTGACTAAATTTGAGTGTGATGACGAACGGAATAGTGTTGTGTTTTTTTTGCTCATAATTTTTAATTATTTTACGTGTGAAAGGTGTTGCGATACGCAAAAGAAATTTTCTAACGCGCATCCAGAATGTTTTTGTGACCAGGCTAAGTTAAAGAACAGTTGCGATTGCAGCTTGTTCTAATTAAATTTTAATTTTATTGATCGTTCAACCGGCACCCCGGGAGACCATTTGTGCTATTTTTTTGCCTTGTCTTTTTCTTTGGTAAGGTCGTTGGTTATCGGTAGCGTCGACGTATAATGTGTTTTGAGCCTACTGCTTGACAATGGCCTGTTGTTATACATGCAATGAGGGAATGGTTGCGGCTGATCTGCCGTTAACTTGTGTGGGTAAGTGTGCGCGTATATTCCATTACAAGTGTACACCACTTACGAAAGGAACGGAAAAGCTTGTGACCGATAATGCAAACCTTCGCTTTAAATGTGTAGACTGTCTATCAGACCAGTGTTGTGGTGGGCAAGAAGATGCTATCTCGGATGCTAAGCGGATGGAGGAAGGTATGAAAAAACTTTCGGACTCGATCACTTGCATGCGAGATCAAATTTCTGCCCAAATAGACGACGCGTTGAAAAAAGGGATGGAACATTTGAGACAAAGTATAAATAAGTCTGTGAGAAATTTGATGCTATGACAATTTCAGTTTTGGAGATTAATGCGCGAAAAAGTTTAGCTGTAATGAATGATGCCCGCGCGCGGTCTGAGACGATTCATTCCGAATCCGATCTGTTGCTAATTGGCAAAAAGCGTAAAAATTCAAACAAGCGATAACGATGCAATTGATGATGTTTTTCAAGGCAACGCAACTTTTACGGATGTCGTAAAGAGGCGCAATGAAAATGTGAATGATAAAAGTAAACAAAATAGTAATATTAAAGGTAATAGTAGTAAAAAAAGCAATCGTAAGGCTCGTCCGGTCATTGTGATCAAACCAAAAGAGTCCAAACAAGCTTGCGATGATACTCGTGATTTTGTGAAAACTAATTTAGATCCTAAAACACACGAAATTAGTAATTTTAGGAATGGAAAAGATGGTGCCATTATTGTTGAATGTGCCATCGGAGCAAATGTAACTAATGTGAAAAATGGTATTGAAAGCAATCTGGGTGAAAATTATAGTGCTATTGTTCCCACGTCGGTGCCAAGATTGAAAGTAGTGGGCATGAGCCGTCAATTATCCTCCGATGTTTTCATAGACTATTTGAAAAGTCAAAATGAAAACATCGCAATAAATGATGTAAAAGTAGTTAGAATTTACGAAAATCCACGGTTCATTTACAACAAGTTTAGTGCGGTAATTGAAGTCGATTTGGATACATATAATTGTATGTTAAAAGCAAATGAAGTAAATGTAGATTTTGATCGGTGCTTTGTGTATCCTGACATTAATGTTCTGAGATGCTTCAAATGTGGAGAATTTGGACATAAGAGCATTGATTGCAAAAACTGTGATACATGCTCTCGGTGTAGTCAAAACCAATCGGAGTGTACGTCAACTGTTTTGAAATGTGTTAATTGTTTGAAAATGAATAAAGAACGTAAAATTAACTTTGACGTAAACCATGCCGCATTTAGCTCTCAATGTTTGGTGTACAAGAGACTTTTTGAACAAAAGAAAAGCAGCTTGCGTTTCAATAAATAGCAACCGAGTTCCAGGCAGAATGGTAATCAATTTAATTTTTTGTATTTCAATATTGCGGGGTTGTCAACAAACTACGTAGCATTACGTCAGATTGTAGAAGAAAAACGTCCACTTTTGGTTTTGTTAGCAGAAACTCACATTGTTGAAATTGAAGCCTTTGATCAATATTGCATTCCGGGATATAATGTTGCTGCTTGTTTATCACATTCTAGACATACTGGCAGTGTTGCTATTTATGTCAAAGAATCAGTTCAATTCAATCTTCGCCACAACGAAATGGTTGATGGTAACTGGTTCTTGGGCATAACAGTTGTACGTGGCATGATGATGGGTAACTATGGTGTTTTATATCACTCTCCCAGTTCTAGTGACCAGCGTTTTATTGAAATTTTAGAGAACTGGCTTGAGGTATTTCTTGATTCGAGTAAATTAAATATAATAGCTGGTGACTTCAATATAAATTGGCGTGATAATAATAATTCGAATCATTTGAAGCATTTAGCTAACTTTTTCAATTTAAGACAAACGGTAGATGAACATACGCGAATTTCCAGGCACAGTAGAACTTTGATTGATCATGTTTATTCTAATTTTGATTCTGTTTGTTCAGTTGTCGATACTGATTTGAAAATAACCGATCATGAGACAGTAGGTATTAACGTAATTGAGAATAACTTGAATAATAGCGATGATTTTGTGAAATTGAAGTGCTGGAGGAAATATTCAAAACAGGCTGTTTCTAACCTTGTTCAGAGAAGCGTGGATTTTCCAATCGCGAGTTGTAGTTTAGATGAGTCTGCAGCTGTTCTTACTAATACCATGAAAACGTGTACAAATAAGCTAGTTGAACAAAAATTTGTTTCTTTGAAGAACTCGAACAGCTGGTACAATTTGGATCTTTTGCGTCTTAAACGCAAGAGGGAAACATTGCACAAAAAGTTTTGTAGATCTAATAGTGATAATCATTGGAATAAGTACACAATCGCGCGGAATAAATATTCACAATCCATTAAAAAAAACTCGTTGTGAATATATACAGAATATATAATTGATCAACATCAAAACAACAGCAGAGAGTATGGAAAATTTTGAAATCATTATTGAAACCTAGCAATTGCAGACCGCGGTCCATAACTTTTGAAGGCACAATAGAACAGTCTGAACAAGCAATTGCACCTAAGTTTAATGATTATTTCGTCAATAGCGTTTCATTGATCAACCAATCAATTGAATTGGTCGATGAACCTGATGAATTAAACCAGCCAGTTAATATTAATTGCAGATTTGAAAGTTTTCACCCGATCACAATAGATGAGCTTAGAAATATTTGCTTTTCCTTAGGAAAAACAGCTGGAGTAGATAATGTTAATGCTAGAGTTATTCAAGATTGCTTTCATGTCATTGGTCACACTTTACTGGACCTTATTAATGAATCATTGCAAACTGGGCACGTGCCTGAAGTGTGGAAAGAATCGTTGGTTGTTCCGATTCAAAAGGTTGCTGGGACGATTAAAGCCGAAGAGTTTCGTCCTATCAACATGTTGCACACATTAGAGAAAATTTTAGAGCTTGTTGTGAAAGGCCAGTTGTTAGAATATTTGAATAGTAATTCTTTGTTGATTTCGGAACAATCTGGCTACCGGGAAGGCCATTCTTGTGAAACCGCGTTAAATTTAGTATTAGCAAAATGGAAAGATAACTTAGAGAGTAAACAAACAATTTTTGCTGTTTTTTTGGATCTGAAACGCGCTTTTGAAACAATTTCTAGGCCCTTGTTGTTGAAAGCATTAAAGCGCTTTGGAATTTCGAGTACTGCATACAGATGGTTTGAAAGCTATTTGTCTGACAGAACTCAAAGGACTGTTTTTAATGATTCTGTTTCCAGTCCCGTGAGGAATAACCTTGGTGTGCCCCAGGGAAGTGTATTAGGGCCCCTTTTGTTTATTATGTATATTAATGACATGCGACGTGTTTTACGATTTTGTGACATTAATCTGTTTGCAGATGACACTGTGTTATTCATTGCAGGTAAAGATTTAAATGAAGCCGTTACCCATTTGAACGAAGATTTGCGTTTTCTAAGTAGATGGTTGAAATGTAAGCAATTGAAATTGAATATAAGTAAAACTAAATTTATGGTAATTTCACAGAATCGAGTAAATGAGAATGTCTCAGTTACGATTGATGGTGAGACAATTGATCGCGTTCGGGAGATTAAATATCTTGGCGTGATTATTGATGACAAGCTAAAGTTCAACGCTCACATTGACAATGTCATCAAGAAAATTGCCAAGAAGTATGGAATTCTATGCCGATTGAAAAACGATTTAACTACTTGCAGTAAAACACAGCTATACAAATCAATCATCTCCCCTCATTTAGAGTTTTGCCCTTCCATTTTATTCTTGGCCAACCAAACACAAATATTGAGGTTACAGCGTTTGCAGAATAAAATAATGCGCTTGATTTTAAGATGTAACAGATTCACTTCCTCCACTTTTATGTTAGACGCTTTACAATGGCTATCAGTGAAGCAAAGAATGTGTATTTAACTATGGTGTTCATTTTTAAAGTAGTTAATGGTTTGCTTCCTCGATATATGTGTGATCGAATTGAAAGAGGAAGTGATTTTCATAGATATAATACTAGAAATGCGGATGAAATAAGAACACCGAATTTCTTGACATGTGCTTCACAAAAGTCATTATATTTTAAAGGAATAAATGTTTTCAATTCGATGCCAAGACACATTAAACGTGCACCAACACTTTCAGAATTTAAAAGACTATGTATTTCACACGTTAAAACTGTATTCTGAGCAGCAAGCGAAATTTTTTTTTCAAATATTTATGAAGATTGTACCTGACGATGTTTTACTATTATAAAACGGATTATTTTGTGTGGACCATTTCTTGTACATTTATGTTGCTTTTTTTTTTTGTAAAAATGAAGAATGTTTCTGACGAAGTTCTTTACAAACGGATTAAAATGAGTTGGCTATTTAATTTTTTACACTTTATTTTTTTTACAATACTCACTATTTTGTTCGTCACAGTGATGATGATGGAAATTTGTATAATGTTGTGTTAGTTAAAAAAATAAAAATAAAGAAAGAAGTCTACAATTGTTTGAGCCTCGCGCGCGGTATACAGATATGATGGACTTCTTTTTGAATTCGTTAAAAAAATTGGCCTTTGATGCTTTAGATGGTACTATGAAATAGTAGCGAGTTGTCTGGCTGAATGTCGGGGAATTTTTCGTCAATTCTTTTGTGGTTGAAAGTAAAAGTTTGACTAATGCCGGTCCAGGATTTTTTCGGTTTGGAAACATTCTTGACATCCCTGGTGAGATATTCTTGGCCAGCCCTAAACTAAGCTGGCGGCTCCATTAGTGTTGGAACTGCATTGGCTCTGTAACGGGCAGGATCGAATATTGGCTTGTCTTTTGATAATGTCCTTTTACTGGATTCTGTGATCTGAATTGCAACAGAATGTCCTGATCGCTGGGAATACTTGCGAATTTTTGTGGTTAACATCAAAGCAAATTGCCCAGTGAACAAGCAAACGGAACAGTTCTTTCGGTCCGCTCTGCGTTGCTTTGGAAGCTTTTCACGAGTTGTTTCAATTCTTCAGTCTTAAGTTTTTTTGCACTCGCGAGTGAAATCGAGTCTTGGCTTTCTGAAGAAGAAAAAGTTGTGTGATAAGCAGTGCAACAACGTCATTAATTGCAATTAGCAATATTGCAACGATCTAAAAGGCATATTGCTCCGCATCCATACGGCACGCACACCAGCAGTCCATCGTGTGTAGCGTGCAATCGTTCATCTGCCAACCACCACCGACCAGCGTCATCATCATCATCATCTCATCATCATCGCTGAGCTCCACGTCCAGCTGGTACACGCGGCCACACATCGTCGCTCGGCAGCAGCAGCACATTCGTCGCCCGTCTGCAGTAGATCAGTGATACATATAAGATAAGTTTTTGTTTCTCGCTCTTCTGAATTCATTTTAATCGTATTGTGTGTTTGAGTGTGGAGAGTGAGTGAGAGTGAGTGAGAGTGTGTGAGAGTGTGTGAGAGAGTGTGCTTAGGTTTAGTTTGTTTATCTTAGGTTTAGTTTGTTTATCTGTGATTGATTGTAGATAATTACGTTAGCGGTTGAGCGTCATAAGCTCCCACGGGTGCGACATGGATGATTTGTCGGAAGATGATTCATCCATGACGCCAAATGATGGGGTAGCTCTTAAAGTTACCCGATCGCGTGCTTATCCAGATAGTTCAGCTGGTCCTTGGGTTGTCTATTTTCGGCCCAAAACGAAACCTCTCAATGTTTACCAGATTTCAAACGATCTGACGAAACGATTCTCGGCCGTGACCGAGATAATTAAGGTGAGACCCAATAAACTAAAAGTCGTTGTGTCCAACCTTAAACAGGCTAACGAAATTGCTGTCTCTCAGTTTTTTACACTGGAGTATTTAGTGTACATCCCAGCTCGAGGTATTGAGATTGAAGGGGTTGTCACCGAAGCGAGTTTGACCCCTGAGATCCTGTTGAAGCAGGGGGTTGGTCGCTTTACGAACCCTCTGCTTCCTTCAGTCAAGATACTTGATGTGCGAAAACTAGGCACAGTATCGATCACGAAGGGTGAAAAGAAGTTTACACCGTCAGACTCGTTTCGCGTAACCTTCTCTGGTTCAGCCCTCCCTCAATACGTCGAGTTGGGAAAACTTCGACTACCTGTGCGGTTGTTTGTACCTCGGGTCATGATCTGCGAAAAATGCAAGCAGATGGGACATACGACCTCCCATTGCAGCAATAAGGCACGCTGCTCTAATTGTGGGGAGAAGCACGAGGATGGCGCTTGCGCAGACAGCACACCAAAATGCGCTTTCTGTAAAGGAACTCCTCCTCATGCTCTCTCGTCGTGCCCGGCGTACAAACAACGCGGGGAGAAATTAGAACGCTCGCTAAAACAGCGTTCCAGGCAATCTTTCGCCGAAATGGTGAAAAAAGTCTCCCCACCACCCAATGCCAATACAAATCCCTTTGCTCCTCTGTCAGATGACGAGTCTGACTTTGATTCGGCTGAAGAGGGAACATCGTTCACTTTTCCGGAAGGTGCTTCAAGGAAGCGAAGACGCGTCCGCCCACGGAAAATTGCTGAAAAGAAGCCCGAGACCAGCTTGCCCATTTCAAAAAAAGGTGGAAAAAAGGAAAAAACAATTCCTCCTGGTTTCCGTAGTACTAACTACACCCAGGACTTTCCATCTCTCCCGGGGACATCCAAAACCCCTGAAGCCCCTATTTTAAGAACAGAAGCCCCCTCCTCAAGTGGGCTGTTCTCATTTGATGACATTGCCGAAGGTATCTTCAAGTACCTCGAAATTTCTGACCCTCTCAAAAGCATTGTTTTGGCAATGCTTCCAACAGTGAAGACTTTTTTGAAGCAATTGACAATCAAGTGGCCCCTCCTTGCAGCTATCATTTCCTTCGATGGATAATTTTCCAAATGAGGTCGGGGATTTGATCACTGTTGTACAGTGGAATTGTCGAAGTTTGATTCCTAAATTGGAAACTTTTAAATATTTAGCTCACAATACCGGTTGTGATGCGTTCGCTCTTTGTGAAACATGGCTCTCACCCGAAATAGATCTTCCTTTTTATGATTTCAATATTATTCGTCTTGATCGTGAGGATTCACGTGGAGGAGGAGTACTTTTGGGGATCAAAAAGTGCTACTCCTTCTATAGAGTGAATTTTCCTCCAATTCCAGGTATTGAAGTTGTCGCATGTCAGGCTGTTATTAAAAATAAAAGCCTTTGCATTGCTTCTGTGTATATTCCTCCTAGAGCCTCAATTAACCGAAAACAACTTTCAGATATTTGTTCGGTCCTTCCTTCTCCACGGTTGATCATGGGAGATTTTAACTCTCACGGTACAGGCTGGGGAGAACTGTACGATGACAACCGGTCTTCCCTGATATATGACCTCTGTGACAACTTCAATATGACCGTTCTCAACAATGGAGAAGTAACACGTTTGGCTGGAACATCCTCAGTTGGCAGTAGATTAGACCTCACACTTTGTTCGAATTCATTATCGTTGGATTGCACATGGAATGTGATTCAAGATCCCCACGGTAGTGATCACTTGCCCATAAAAATTTCGGTTGCCACCGGGTTCAATCCGTCGAAATCTGTCAACGTCACGTATGATCTTACCCGTCACATCGATTGGACAAAGTTCAGGACAGCAGTAGATGAAGCCGTAACGACGGTAGAAAGGCTTTCACCGCTAGAAGAATATAACTTCCTCTCCAACCTGATCTTAGACAGCGCGCTTCAAGCTCAAACTCGACCAGTTCCAGGGACGTCATTTCGCAGGAAACCTCCTTCTCCATGGTGGGATCAGCAATGCACTGAGGTTTACCGTAAAAAGTCCGACGCGTTTAAAGTTTTCCGTAGACGTGGAACACCTGAGCACTTCGAAGTATACACGGCTCTCGAACGTGAACTTAAGAGCCTCATCAAGGCCAAGAAACGCGGATACTGGCGAAGATTCGTGGACGGGCTATCGCGC
This sequence comes from Aedes koreicus, assembly GCA_024533555.2. Taxonomy (NCBI): domain Eukaryota; kingdom Metazoa; phylum Arthropoda; class Insecta; order Diptera; family Culicidae; genus Aedes; species Aedes koreicus. The sequence goes on from JAHHFK020001150.1 coordinate 25,192, forward strand.
GAGACGTCGATGAGTACTCTTTGGAACACGGCGCGAAGATTGCGTAACAGAACTACGAACAACGAGAGCGAAGAGTACTCGGACCAATGGATCCTCAAGTTCGCGCGAAAAGTTTGCCCAGATTCTGTGCCGGCACGGATCATTCCTCGCGAAACCGAGAATCCGATAGATGAGATCAGCCAACCTTTTTCAATGGTAGAACTCTCTCTCGCACTCCTTTCGTGTGGCAATACGGCTCCAGGAGCTGATAGAATCAAGTTCAACTTGCTTAAGAACCTTCCAGACGTCGCGAAGAGGCGCATGTTGAACTTGTTTAATCAGTTTTTGGAGCTCAACATTGTACCGGATGATTGGAGGCGGGTGAGAGTTATCGCCATTCAAAAACCTGGTAAACCCGCGTCCGACCACAACTCCTATCGACCCATCGCGATGTTATCCTGCATTCGAAAGTTGTTGGAGAAAATGATCCTCTTCCGTCTGGACAAATGGGTTGAGACGAACAACCTGCTTTCAGATACTCAATATGGTTTCCGTAGGGGTAAGGGAACGAACGACTGTCTCGCGTTGCTTTCCACAGATATTCAGCTAGCCTTTGCTAAAAAAGAGCAAATGGCTTCTGTTTTCTTGGATATCAAGGGGGCTTTTGATTCAGTATCTGTTGAAGTTCTTTCAGATAAACTCCACGCTTGTGGCTTTTCACCATTAATGAATAATTTTTTGTACAATTTGCTGTCAGAGAAACATATGAGCTTCTCTCATGGAACCTCTACAGCTTCACGATTTAGCTACATGGGTCTCCCCCAGGGATCATGTTTAAGCCCCCTTTTGTATAATGTTTATGTCAAAGACATTGACGGTTGTCTAAGTGACAACTGTACGTTGAGACAACTTGCAGATGACGGCGTAGTGTCTGTCACGGGACCCAATGGGGTCGATCTGCAAGGACCCTTACAGAATACCTTAGACAATTTGTCTTCTTGGGCTCTAGAGCTAGGTATCGAATTCTCTACGGAGAAAACTGAGTTGGTAGTTTTTTCTAGGAGCCATAACCCAGCACAACCGAAGCTTCAAATTTGGGGTAAGCCGATAACTCATTCTATGTCATTTAAATATCTTGGGGTCTGGTTCGATTCTAAGTGCACCTGGAGATCCCATATTGAGTATCTGAAGCGAAAGTGCCAGCAGAGGGTCAATTTTCTCTGCACAATTACGGGGACCTGGTGGGGAGCTCATCCACAAGATCTTCTAACGTTGTACCGGACAACGATTTTGTCGGTTATGGAATACGGTAGTTTTTGTTATCAGTCAGCAGCTCGGTCGCACTTTATTAAACTGGAACGTATTCAGTATCGGTGTCTTCGTATCGCGTTAGGTTGCATGCACTCGACTCACACCATGAGTCTTGAAGTGCTGGCTGGCATGTTGCCACTCTCGGATCGGTTTTCAGAATTATCTCTCCGGCTCCTCACCAGGTGTGAAGTTATGAACCCCCAGGTTATCGAAAATTTTGAGAAGCTCCTTGAGTTGAATACTCAAACCCGCTTCATGACCTTGTACCATTTGTACATAACACAGGATGTCAGCCCTTCGCCGAACATTTCCAATCGTGTTTGCTTCTCCAATTTCGACAATTCGGTTCATTTTGATTTATCCATGAAGCAAGAGCTTCATGGAATCCGAGAGCATCATCGTCCTATGATTGCTCCGGTAATATTTGCTGCAAAGTTTGGCCAAGTTAATTCCACTAAATCGTTCTTCACTGACGGATCTTTGATAGAGGAGTCAGCAGGCTTTGGTATATTTAATGAAATTTATAGCGCCAATCGTAAACTTCAAGCTCCTTGTTCCGTATATGTCGCTGAATTAGCGGCAATACACTTTACGCTAGAAATGGTTGCCTCATTAACACCGGATCAGTACTTCATTTTCACGGATAGTCTCAGTTCTATAGAGGCTATTCGCTCATTGAGGCCGGTAAAGCACTCCTCGTATTTTCTCATGAAAATACAGGAGCTTCTAAGTGCTTTATCTTCGCGTTATTTTATCATCACCTTTGTATGGGTCCCATCTCATTGTTCAATTCCGGGCAATGAGAAAGCGGACTCGCTTGCAAAGGTGGGCGCTATGGAAGGCGATATTTGTGATCGACAAATCGCCTTCAACGAATTTTTTCCTATTTTTCGTCAACAGTCACTCGTCAGCTGGCAGCATAAATGGAGTAAAGGAGATTTGGGGCGATGGCAACATTCTATCATCCCAAAGGTGTCGAAGAAATCCTGGTTTAAGGGGATGGATGTGGGTCGAGACTTCATTCGTGTCATGTCTCGCCTCATGTCCAATCATTATTCTTTGAACGCTCATTTATACCGGATTGGGCTGAGCGACAGCAATCTCTGTGAGTGTGGACAAGGCTATCAGGACGCAGATCACGTTATTTGGTCTTGTGCTGAACATCGTGGAGTCAGATCTGAGCTTTATGATTCCCTTTGGGCTCGAGGTTGGCAACTCAATGTACCGGTTCGGGATATTTTGGCTGTACGGGATCTGGAGTTTATGAAACTCATTTATGTGTTTTTGACTAACATTAGCCTTAGATTGTAGTTAGTTTAACCTGTATGTTTACTATAGTTTTTATTTTTATCTGTGTATGTGTGTTTTTTTTTCTTTTTCAAAAAATGTTCAAGTCAAAAGAGAACCATAAATTGTATAGTTATAAGTTTTTAGATAATTTAGAATTTAAATTTAATGTGTTATGTAATCCATACTTTAAATTCCCACCCTCTTTCCCATCCGTAATTTGTAATTCCTATTAACCTCGAGACGGCCGCGAGTAATCGGCTCTATCCTCCTAACTTTAGTTTTAAGATAAATGATGTGTATAAATATGAAAATTTGGCTCTGTAAAGTTGATTCGATTGAGCCTGTACAAATAAACGATTATTTAAAAAAAAAAAAAACATCAAAGCTTTTCACGATTATGTCGCTGTGAAGCAAATGGATACTTTTGAAGAAATTTATATCTGTAGATGAAATCAGTTCGTTTTTTTTTGCATAACTGGTTTGAATTGTTACCAAATTAATTATCTTAGAGATAAAATCGTCTAGCTCAAACCTTTGTAGGGGTAAGGGCGGGACCATCATCATCATCATCATCATCATCAAAATAACAACAAAGATGACTCATACTGGCGGTTGTTAGGTACAAGGAAGGTGTGGAAACCCGACTGGACCGATTACGATGCATGAAAATCGCACCGCTTGGATCAGCAGAAATTGCCTGAAATGGCTAGGAAGCGAAAAAAACAAAACAAAGAACGCTACAACCGAAACAGATTTTTCAACCTGAAAATCAACAGTAATGATCGCAGCAACACAAATCATACCAATAATCACAGCTTTAACTACTACAGCAACAATCACAATATCAACAAACTTCTCCCTGATAGAGAGCACTTCGAAGTATACACGGCTCTCGAACGCGAACTTAAGAGCCTCATCAAGGCCAAGAAACGCGGTTACTGGCGAAGATTCGTGGACGGGCTATCGCGCGAGACGTCGATGAGTACTCCTTGGAACACGTAACCGAACTACGAACAGCGAGAGCGAAGAGTACTCGGACCAATGGATCCTCAAGTTCGCGCGAAAAGTTTGTCCAGATTCTGTGCCGGCACGGATGATTCCTCGCGAAACCACGAATTCGATAGATGAGAACAGCCAACCTTTTTCAATGGTAGAGTTCTCTCTCGCACTCCTTTCGTGTGGCAATACGGCTCCAGGGGCTGATAGGATCAAGTTCAACTTGCTTAAGAACCTCCCAGACGTCGCTAAGAGGCGCATGTTTAACTTGTTCAATCAGTTTCTGGAACTCAACATTGTACTGGATGATTGGAGACGGGTGAGAGTTTCAAAAACCTGGTAAACCCGCGTCCGACCACAACTCCTATCGACCCATCGCGATGTTATCTTGTATTCGAAATCTGTTAGAGAAAATGATCCTCTTTCGCCAGGACAAATGGGTTGAGACAAACAACTTGCTTTCAGATACTCAATATGGTTTCCGTAGGGGTAAGGGAACGAACGACTGTCTGGCGTTGCTTTCCATAGATATTCAGTTAGCTTTTGCTAAAAAAGAGCAAATGGCTTCTGTATTCTTGGATATCAAGGGGGCTTTTGATTCAGTATCTGTTGAAGTTCTTTCAGATGAACTCCACGCTTGTGGCTTTTCTCCATTAATGAATAATTTTTTGTACAATTTGCTGTCAGAGAAACATATGAGCTTTTCTCATGGAACCTCTACAGCTTCTCGATTTAGCTACATGGGTCTCCCCCAGGGATCATGTTGAAGCCCTCTTTTGTTTAATGTTTATGCCAAAGACATTGACAGTTGTCTAAATGACAACTCTACGTTGAGACAACTTGCAGATGACGGCGTAGTGTCTGTCACGGGACCCAATGGGGTCGATCTGCAAGGACCCTTACAGGATACCTTAGACAACTTGTCTACTTGGGCTCTAGAGCTAGGTATCGAATTCTCTATGGGGAAAACTGAATTGGTAGTTTTTTCTAGGAAGCATAACCCAGCACAACCGAAGCTTTAAATTTGGGGTAAGTCGATAACTCATTCAATGTCCTTGAATGTCTTGGGGTCTGGTTCGATTCAAAGTGCACCTGGAGATCCCACATTGAGTTTTTGAAGCGAAAGTGCCAACAAAGGTAGGTGCACTTGACTCACACCATGAGTCTTGAAGTGCTGGCTGGCATGTTGCTAAGGAGTGTATCGATTATAAGCTATCCTCATACATTTGCGTTGTACGCATGTATTTGTGATGGTTTTTTATGCTCTGAACACTGCATGCTGTGCGTTTGACTGTCAGCTTTCTTTTGTTTAATTTTTTGTGCGGTTCAAATTCTGCGTTTTCAAAATGTCGCGTATTGAAAAGGAAGTGAAAATTAAGGTTCTGGACACATGGCTAAGTGAGAAAATTGGCGAAGCGGTTTGGAATTCATCATGCGAGTGTTAAAACCATCATTAATAAGTTTGGGGAACACTATTCTTTGGATGAGCTACCAGGAAGAGGCAGAAAACCCGGTTCTTCCAACCCGAAACTGGAGCAGAAAGTGGTATTTCTAATCATGAAGAACAAATCAATGTCAATAGGTGATTTGGCCAAAAAAGCAGGAACGAGTGTCGGAATGATCCAGCGTATCAAGAGGTGAAACCACCTGAAGACCTACAAGAAGCAGAAAATCTCGAAACAAAGTGCAGAACAGAAGAAGCGTGCAGGAACAAGGGCCCGGAAATTGTATTCGCGTCTTTTGCAGCGTCCGGATGCATGCGTTTTGATGGACGATGAGACCTATGTAAAGGAGGACTCAAAAACCCTTCCAGGTCCACAATACTTTACTGCCGTCGTTGGGGAGGATGTGAGCGATGCGGACAGGTCGATTCAAGTGGAGAAATTCGGTCGAAAGGTACTGGTATGGCAAGCAATATGTTCCTGTGGTTTGAAGTCAACCATTTTTTACACTACCGGAACTATAAATGCGGAAATCTATCGATCTGAGTGTCTCCAGAAGAGATTGTTGCCTTTATATAAGAAGCATAGTACACCTCCACTGTTTTGGCCGGATTTAGCGTCGGCTCACTATGCCAAAACCACTCTCAATTGGCTTGCGGAAAAGGGTATAGATTTCGTTGAGAAAAATATCAATCCACCAAATTGCCCTCAGCTTCGACCCATCGAACGTTACTGGGCAATCGTGAAGAGGGTCTTCAAGAAGACTAGTAAGGCAGCTGGGAACATGCAGGAGTTCAAAAAAAATTTGGGCTCAAGCGTCCAAAAAATGCGATGCAACACTTGTCCGGAACTTGATGAAGAGCATTCGATCCAAAGTTCGAAAATTCGTGTAGGAATAACTTAAATTTCATCCGGTCTTCATTATGTTCAAGTTTAACCTCGTACAATAAAGGATCAATTTTTTGTATGAATAAAATATCGGTTTTCAACATAATTTGAAAGAAAGTTTGTGGATAGCTTATTTTCGATACACTCCTTACTCACGGATCGGTATACAGAGTTATCTCTCCGGCTCCTCACCAGGTGTGAAGTTATGAATCCCCAGGTAATCGAAAACTTTGAGAAGCTTCTCGAGTTGAATCCTCAAACTCGCTTCATGACTTTGTACCATTTGTACATAACACAGGATGTCAGCCCTTTGCCGAATATTTCCAATCGTGTTTGCTTCTCCGATTTCTATAATTCGGTTCATTTTGAGCAGGAGCTTCATGGAATCTCAGAGCATCATCGTCCTATGATTGCTCCGGTAATATTTGCTGCAAAGTTTGGCCAAGTTGATTCCACTAAATCGCTCTTCACTGACGGATATTTGATAGAGGAGTCAGCAGGCTTTGGTATATTTAATGAAATTTATAGCACCAATCGTAAACTTCAAGCTCCTTGTTCTGTATATGTCGCTGAATTAGCGGCAATTCACCTTACGCTAGAAATTGTTGCCTCATTAACACCGGATCAGTATTTCATTTTCACGGATAGTCTCAGTTCTATAGAGGCTATTCGCTCATTAAGGCCGGTAAAGCACTCCTCGTATTTTCTCATGAAAATACAGGTGCTTCTAAGTGCTTTATCTTCGCGTTATTTTATCTTCACCTTTGTATGGGTCCCATCTCATTGTTCAATTCCGGGCAATAAGAGAGCGGACTCGTTTGCAAAGGTGGGCGCTATAGAAGGCGATATTTGTGATCGACAAATCGCCTTCGATTAATTTTTTCCTATTTTTCGTCAACAGTCACTCGTCAGCTGGCAGTATAAATGGAGTAAAGGAGATTTGGGGTGATGGCAACATTCTATCATCCCAAAGGTGTCGAAGAAATCTTGGTTTGGAGGGATGGATGTGGGTCTAGACTTCATTCGTGTGATGTCTCGCCTCATGTCCAATCATTATTCTTTGAACGCTCATTTATACCGAGTTGGGCTGAGCGACAGCAATCTCTGTGAATGTGGACAAGGTTACCAGGACGCAGATCACATTATTTGGTCATGTGCTGAGCATCGTGGAGTCAGATCTGAGCTTTATGATTCCCTTTGGGCTCGAGGTAGGCAACTCAATGTACCGGTTCGGGATATTTTGGCTGTACGGGATCTGGAGTTTATGAAACTCATTTATGTGTTTTTGACTAACATTAGCCTTAGATCGTAGTTAGTTTAACCTGTATGTTTACTTTAAGTTTTTTTTTCTCTGTGTTTGTGTGTTTTTTTTTCATTCTAAAAATTTTAAAGCCAAAAGAAAAGCTAAAGTTGTATAGTTATAAGTTTTTATCCAATTTCGAATTTAAAATAAACGTGCTTTGTAAACCACACTTCAAATTCCCGCCTATCCTCCCATCGATACAATTGTTATTCCTATTAACCTCGAGACGGCCGCGAGTAATCGGTTCTATCCCCTTAACATTAGTTTTAAGATAATTGATGTATATAAATATGAAAAATTGGCTCTGTAAAGTTGATTCGATTGAGCCTGTACAAATAAATAATATATAAAAAAAAAAATACAACCTAACCACTTCTTCTCCACCTGTATAGACCTCATTGGGTCCGGGGAGCTCCTCAGCTACATCGTGCGCAACATGTGCATATAGGCCTTCGAGTTTTCCACGGAATTGACGAAACCTTTGGAGGAAGAAGAAGATCTCGCAGAATCTACCTTTTTTGAGGACCTGACGACCTCTCTACAGCAAGAAGAGGTAAATAGTTTTAGTTATACAAATTTGACTGACACGATACAACAAACTAGATAGGAACAGATTTTTTGGTATATTGCCAAAATTTCAATCGAATGAGAAGTCCGGCTAAGATGAAAGAAATTCAAAATAAAATGTTGTGTTGTTCCTTCCCAATAATTTTGGCAAATGAAACCAATTGGGATAATAGTGTACGAAGTGAAGAAGTTTTTGGAAGCAGATATAATGATTATAGGGATGACAGAAATGATCAAATGTCTGAAATAAAAGTCAGGAGGGGGTGTTCTTATTGCTGCCTCGGTCAATTTGAACTCCGAAAGTGTCACTACGTTGAAATGTAAAAAAATTGAACATGTATGAGTAAAGTTACATATTGCAGCGTACTATTGACTTTGTTCCAGACATTGAAAATGAGAGCATTTTGCTTCTAATCGTTGGAGAAAGTGAAACACTACAATTTATTTTTGACAAAAGTGCAAGTTTAGGACTCAATCAAATTAATCTTGTTAAAAATCGGCAAAATTGCTATTTATATTTCCTTTTAACAAATATTCATGAAGACTTCTGTGTGACCGAATCAGTTACTAAATGAAGCGTTTCACACAGCTATTGAGTTATCTATATTTGTACTTGAAAACAAAAGACCCGACGACTGCGAGTACGAAGAGATCTTCCAATACCATTCGGCAAATTATGAAAAAAATAAGGCGTAGGCTTATCAGATTAGATTGGCAATCGATTTTTAGAAACGAGGAAAATATCGAAACGTCAGTAGATGTCTTTTTTAAATAACTATTTGAAATTAAACATGAACACGTACCTGTGAAAAAAATAAGGCGGCAAAACAATTCAAAGCATCCGGTTTGGTATAAACAAGAAATAAAAAAAATTAAAAACCGCAAACAAAAAGCTCACAAAATTTATAAAAAGTATAGTAGTAACGATGATCTGGTCACATATTTGAACATTTGCGATCAACTAAATCTAGCTATTGACATTGCTTTTGAAGAGTACAATTCGAAAACTGAAAGTGAAATAAAATTTCTTTCGCTACGTGAAAACTAAATTGCAATCGGACAATTTTCTATCCAAAATGCATCAGAACGTAAAGGTTGGGGATAACTCAGAACAAATTTGCAACTTATTTGCAAGTTTTTTTTTCCAAGAAATCTATACCACATTTTCGGAAGAAGATCGTGATCGCGAATATTCTGATTTCTTCCCAGAGCTTGCTAATGATGTTAGTGTCAACAGCGTGAATGTACAAGACATTAGAGAAGCATTGAATAAATTAGATGTATCGAAAGGATGTGGACCTGACGGTATTCCACCCGTACTTTAAAAAAAACTTAGCGTTAGAATTCACAACTCCATTGTTTTGGCTTTTCAATATGTCGCTTGAATCCGGCATTTTTCCCAAATCATGGAAGAGCTCCTACCTAGTACCAATTTTCAAAAACGGCAAAAAATCTGACATACGCAATTACCGTGGAATTACCATTATTTCATGCATTCCTAAGCTTTTTGAAGCAATAGTTATTGAAAAGCTGTTCTATCAAATCAAAAACAGGTTTACTAACAATCAACATAGGTTCTACAAAGGACGTTCAACTAATACAAATTTACTAGAATTCGTTAACTACACGTTGATTGCAATGGATAACGGAAACCACGTAGAAGCTCTCTATACAGATTTCAGTAAGGCATTTGATCGGATTGACATTCCCATGCTACTATTCAAATTACAAAAACTGGGTATTGAGCCAGGTCATCTCAAATGGCTCAAATGTTACCTAACTAATCGACAACAAATAGCAAGATTTAAAGGAAAGGAATCAAATCCTATTTTAGTCTTCTCAGGTGTCCCCCAAGGATCCCATCTAGGCCCTCTTTTGTTTATTCTTTTCGTAAACGACATTTCATTCATTCTTAAATCTGTTAAAGTCTTTATATATGCCGACGATATAAAGCTCTTCCTAGAAATAAGAAACAAAGAAGATTACAAGATATTTCAAGAAGAAATACATATTTTCTATACTTGGTACAACAAAAGCCTTTTACAATTAAATGTTCAAAAATGTAATGCAATAGCATTTAGCAGAAAACAAGACACACCTGCCATTATGATCACTCTAGGAAATCAGCCTGTAGGAAAGAGCATAAGAATTCGTGATATAGAAGTTATGCTGGATTCTAGGCTAACATTCATTGACCATTATAATACAATAATGAACAGAGCTAATAACATCATTCCGCATCGAACGCTTCGGTTGTTTTTTTTAGCACTCCGCACTACCTCGTGCTGAAAACCACGCGGTATTTGTAGTGCATTGGAAAATTAGTGCACTGTTTGAACCGCCGATATCCAGCCGAGCGTTCCTTTAGGGAAGCAGACATTCCCGGCTGAGCCCGACGGATGATCTGTCCAGCCAGTACCATCGTCAAATACCCGAGGGGAAAAAGTGTAACCCCATAAGCATCATCGCAGCAAGGAAGGTCATCGCTTCATCCACTGCCGGTCAGCAAGCGGTTCTTTGTTTGCGAACAACAGCAGAAGGTGCCATACCGGCAAACGGCAAGTAGCACATTTGTTTTTTTGTTCCCTCATCTGCTAGTGTGTTGTGTATCTCTCTCCCATATAGTAAATCGTTCTGCATAGGGTGGTCCAAAAACAAATAATCTGATTTTTATTTTGCTTTATTTAATTTTTTTTGTCCCCTAATTTGTTTTTTTTTCATGGATGATTGACATGCCTCCCAAAGATGTTTTTAGGGCGCGCTGTTATCAGCCGCCTTCTGCCTCTCCTTGAGTCGCTACTTTCGGCAGAAAGTGAAAGCCCTAGACTTTTTGGGCATAAAAATAAATTTGACGCGTCGTTATCCGGGGACCGAATTCCATCAGGCCAACCGAAACAAACTGCGTGTTACTGCACCTACATATAAAATTGAAAATGAAATTGCTAGTGACGAAGGTTATAATGTCGAGTACTACGTCTACATCCCATCTCGAGATGTGGAGATAGATGGCGTGGTTTCTGCAGCGAGCCTGATGATGATGATGATGATGGTCCCGCCCTTACCCCTACAAAGGTTTGAGCTAGACGATTTTATCTCTAAGATAATTAATTTGGTAACAATTCAAACCAGTTATGCAAAAAAAAAAACGAACTGATTTCATCTACAGATATAAATTTCTTCAAAAGTATCCATTTGCTTCACAGCGACATAATCGTGAAAAGCTTTGATGTTAACCACAAAAATTCGCAAGTATTCCCAGCGATCAGGACATTCTGTTTCAATTCAGATCACAGAATCCAGTAAAAGGACATTATCAAAAGACAAGCCAATATCCGATCCTGCCCGTTACAGAGCCAATGCAGTTCCAACACTAATGGAGCCACCAGCTTAGTTTAGGGCTGGCCAAGAATATCTCACCAGGGATGTCAAGAATGTTTCCAAACCGAAAAAATCCTGGACCGGCATTAGTCAAACTTTTACTTTCAACCACAGAAGAATTGACGAAGAATTCCCCGACATTCAGCCAGACAACTCGCTACTATTTTATAGTACCATCTAAAGCATCAAAGGCCAATTTTTTTTTAACGAATTCAAAAAGAAGTCCATCATATGTGTACACCGCGCGCGAGGCTCAAACAATTGTAGACTTCTTTCTTTATTTTTTTTTTTTAACTAACACAACATTATACAAATTTCCATCATCATCACTGTGACGAACAAAATAGTGAGTATTGTAGTATTGTAAACGTGAAAAAATAAAATTTAAAAAATAAAATAGCCAACTCATTATAATCCGTTTGTAAAGAACTTCGTCAGATACATTCTTCATTTTTACAAAAAAAAGCAACATAAATGTACAAGAAATGGTCCACACAAAATAATCCGTTTTATAATAGTAAAACATCGTCAGGTACAATCTTCATAAATATTTGAAAAAAAAAATCTCGCTTGCTGCTCAGAATACAGTTTTAACGTGTGAAATACATAGTCTTTTAAATTCTGAAAGTGTTGGTGCACGTTTAATGTGTCTTGGCATCGAATTGAAAACATTTATTCCTTTAAAATATAATGAGTTTTGTGAAGCACATGTCAAGAAATTCGGTGTTCTTATTTCATCCGCGTTTCTAGTATTATATCTATGAAAATCACTTCCTCTTTCAATTCGATCACACATATATCGAGGAAGCAAACCATTAACTACTTTAAAAATGAACACCATAGTTAAATACACAATTCTTTGCTTCACTGATAGCCATTGTAAAGCGTCTAACATAAAAGTGGAGGAAGTGAATCTGTTACATCTTAAAATCAAGCGCATTATTTTATTCTGCAAACGCTGTAACCTCAATATTTGTGTTTGGTTGGCCAAGAATAAAATGGAAGGGCAAAACTCTAAATGAGGGGAGATGATTGATTTGTATAGCTGTGTTTTACTGCAAGTAGTTAAATCGTTTTTCAATCGGCATAGAATTCCATACTTCTTGGCAATTTTCTTGATGACATTGTCAATGTGAGCGTTGAACTTTAGCTTGTCATCAATAATCACGCCAAGATATTTAATCTCCCGAACGCGATCAATTGTCTCACCATCAATCGTAACTGAGACATTCTCATTTACTCGATTCTGAGAAATTACCATAAATTTAGTTTTACTTATATTCAATTTCAATTGCTTACATTTCAACCATCTACTTAGAAAACGCAAATCTTCGTTCAAATGGGTAACGGCTTCATTTAAATCTTTACCTGCAATGAATAACACAGTGTCATCTGCAAACAGATTAATGTCACAAAATCGTAAAACACGTCGCATGTCATTAATATACATAATAAACAAAAGGGGCCCTAATACACTTCCCTGGGGCACACCAAGGTTATTCCTCACGGGACTGGAAACAGAATCATTAAAAACAGTCCTTTGAGTTCTGTCAGACAAATAGCTTTCAAACCATCTGTATGCAGTACTCGAAATTCCAAAGCGCTTTAATGCTTTCAACAACAAGGGCCTAGAAATTGTTTCAAAAGCGCGTTTCAGATCCAAAAAAACAGCAAAAATTGTTTGTTTACTCTCTAAGTTATCTTTCCATTTTGCGAATACTAAATTTAACGCGGTTTCACAAGAATGGCCTTCCCGGTAGCCAGATTGTTCCGAAATCAACAAAGAATTACTATTCAAATATTCTAACAACTGGCCTTTCACAACAAGCTCTAAAATTTTCTCTAATGTGTGCAACATGTTGATAGGACGAAACTCTTCGGCTTTAATCGTCCCAGCAACCTTTTGAATCGGAACAACCAACGATTCTTTCCACACTTCAGGCACGTGCCCAGTTTGCAATGATTCATTAATAAGGTCCAGTAAAGTGTGACCAATGACATGAAAGCAATCTTGAATAACTCTAGCATTAACATTATCTACTCCAGCCGTTTTTCCTAAGGAAAAGCAAATATTTCTAAGCTCATCTATTGTGATCGGGTGAAAACTTTCAAATCTGCAATTAATATTAACTGGCTGGTTTAATTCATCAGGTTCATCGACCAATTCAATTGATTGGTTGATCAATGAAACGCTATTGACGAAATAATCATTAAACTTAGGTGCAATTGCTTGTTCAGACTGTTCTATTGTGCCTTCAAAAGTTATGGACCGCGGTCTGCAACTGCTAGGTTTCAATAATGATTTCAAAATTTTCCATACTCTCTGCTGTTGTTTTGATGTTGATCAATTATATATTCTGTATATATTCACAACGAGTTTTTTTAATGGATTGTGAATATTTATTCCGCGCGATTGTGTACTTATTCCAATGATTATCACTATTAGATCTACAAAACTTTTTGTGCAATGTATCCCTCTTGCGTTTAAGACGCAAAAGATCCAAATTGTACCAGCTGTTCGAGTTCTTCAAAGAAACAAATTTTTGTTCAACTAGCTTATTTGTACACGTTTTCATGGTATTAGTAAGAACAGCTGCAGACTCATCTAAACTACCGCTCGCGATTGGAAAATCCACGCTTCTCTGAACAAGGTTAGAAACAGCCTGTTTTGAATATTTCCTCCAGCACTTCAATTTCACAAAATCATCGCTATTATTCAAGTTATTCTCAATTACGTTTAATACCTACTGTCTCATGATCGGTTATTTTCAAATCAGTATCGACAACTGAACAAACAGAATCAAAATTAGGATAAACATGATCAATCAAAGTTCTACTGTGCCTGGAAATTCGCGTATATTCATCTACCGTTTGTCTTAAATTGAAAAAGTTAGCTAAATGCTTCAAATGATTCGAATTATTATTATCTCGCCAATTTATATTGAATTTACTCGAATCAAGAAATACCTCAAGCCAGTTCTCTAAAATTTCAATAAAACGCTGGTCACTAGAACTGGGAGAGTGATATAAAACACCATAGTTACCCATCATCATGCCACGTACAACTGTTATGCCCAAGAACCAGTTACCATCAACCATTTCGTTGTGGCGAAGATTGAATTGAACTGATTCTTTGACATAAATAGCAACACCGCCAGTATGTCTAGAATGTGATAAACAAGCAGCAACATTATATCCCGGAATGCAATATTGATCAAAGGCTTCAATTTCAACAATGTGAGTTTCTGCTAACAAAACCAAAAGTGGACGTTTTTCTTCTACAATCTGACGTAATGCTGCGTAGTTTGTTGACAACCCCGCAATATTAATATAAAAAAAAATAAAATTACTATCCTTCTGCGTGGAACTCGGTTGTTTTTTGTTAAAACAAAAGCTGCTTTTTTTTTGTTAAAAATTCTTGTACAACAAACATTAAGAGGTAAATGAAGCATGGTTTACGTCAAAGTTAATTTTACGTTCTTTATTCATTTTCAAACAATTATCACATTTTAAAAAAGTTGTCGACCACTCCACGGCTGCTTGTTGTTTTTATGACACCGAGAGATGTATCACAGTTTTTGCAATCAATGCTCTTATTTCCAAATTCTCCACATTTGAAGCATCTCAGAACATTAATGTCAGGATACACAAAGCACCGATCAAAATCTACATTTACTTCATTTGCTTTTAACATACAATTATATGTATCCAAATCGACTTCAATTACCGCACTAAACTTGTTGTAAATGAACCGTGGATTTTCGTAAATTCTAACTACTTTTACATCATTTATTGCGATGTTTTCATTTTGACTTTTCAAATAAACATCGGAGGATAATTGACGGCTCATGCCCACTACTTTCAATCTTGGCACCGACGTGGGAACAACAGCACTATAATTTTCACCCAGATTGCTTTAAATACCATTTTTCACATTAGTTACATTTGCTCCGATGGCACATTCAACAATAATGGCACCATCTTTTCCATTCCTAAAATTACAAATTTTGGATCTAAATTAGTTTTCACAAAATTACGAGTATCATCGCAAGCTTGTTTGGACTCTTTTTGTTTGATCACAATGACCGGACGAGCCTTACGATTTCTTTTTTTACTACTTTTACCTTTAATATTACTATTTTGTTTACTTTTATCATTCACATTATCATTGCGCCTGAAAAACATCATCAATTGCATCGTTATCGCTTGTTTGAATTTTACGCTTTTTGCCAATTAGCAACAGATCGGATTCGGAATGATCTGTCTCAGACCGCGCGCGGGCATCATTCATTGCAGCTAAACTTTTTCGCGCATTAATCTCCAAAACTGAACTTGTAATAGCATCAAATTTCTCACAGATTAATTTATCAAAAGACTTATTTATACTTTGTCTCAAATTTTCCATCCAGTTTTTCAACGCGTCGTCTATTTGGGCAGAAATTTGATCTCGCATGCAAGTGATCGAGTCCGAAAGTTTTTTCATACCTTCCTCCATCCGCTTAGCATCCGAGATCGCATCTTCTTGCCCACCACAACACTGGTCTGATAGACAGTCTACACATTTAAAGCAAAGGTTTGCATTATCGGTCACAAGCTTTGCCGTTCCTTTCGTAAGTGGTGTACACTTGTAATGGAATATACGCGCACACTTACCCACACAAGTTAACGGCAGATCAGCCGCAACCATTCCCTCATTGCATGTATAACAACAGGCCATTGTCAAGCAGTAGGCTCAAAACACATTATACGTCGACGCTACCGATAACCAACGACCTTACCAAAGAAAAAGACAAGGCAAAAAAATAGCACAAATGGTCTCCCGGGGTGCCGGTTGAACGATCAATAAAATTAAAATTTAATTAGAACAAGCTGCAATCGCAACTGTTCTTTAACTTAGCCTGGTCACAAAAACATTCTGGATGCGCGTTAGAAAATTTCTTTTGCGTATCGCAACACTTTTCACACGTAAAATAATTAAAAATTATGAGCACAAAAAACACAACACTATTCCGTTCGTCATCACACTCATGCCTTGTCCTGACGTGTGAAGACGTTATGGAAGGTTGGGGGCGACTTCCAAATTCTGCTTCGTCTACCATTGAGATTCTGGAATGCAAACAATTGCATGCAGGATCAATGGTAGATGGAAAAAAGACGAAATCACCATCGGACTCGCTACAAGTGACCTTCGCCGGATCAGTTTTGTTGAAATTGATAAAGTTTTTTTTTTCCAGTGCGCCTTTTTGTACGAAGGGTATTTAATTGTACCAAGTGCAAACAGTTGGGTCATACGGCTACTTTTTGTGACAACAAGCCCCGTTGTGGCAAATGCAGCCAAAAGCATCTTGAGGATGCTTGCGAACAGGAAGCAACAAAGTGTGCTTACTGTGGCAAAGAGCTTCTCCAAGATTTGCAGAATTGCCCTGTGTACAAGCGCACTGGTAACGTGAGACGTTCCATACAAGAACGCTCCAAGCAGACGTATGCAGAAATGTTAAAGTCGCAAAACGGAGCGTCTGCACCGTCTGTATCAGCCGCTCAAAATGAAAATCCTTTCTTGATTTGGTCTTCCGATGAACTGGACTCTGACGAAGCCGATGAGAGTGGATTTCCGAAGGTACACGCCCCCGGTAAAAGAAAGCTTAATAGTTCTCCGGATGTGCGCTGGAAACAAATAAAATCTACTCTCAGAAGCTTGCAAACAATTGGAGGTAGCGAGGGTCAATTTAAAAAACCGAATAAACCGGTAATAGCTGATGCATCCGTTCCTAGCTGTAGCTATACTGAACCCGCCGCTACCTAATAACAGTAACCGTAAGAGGTTGCCAAAACCAAAAACTACGTCTTCATGCAATTCTAAGAATATCCCGTCCAAGCGAGGTAAGATTAATTTTAGGGACATTGTGGATAACATTTTAAATTCTCTTGGCTTCACCGCTCCGAGGAATTATTGACCTGCTTATTCCTTTAGTTGGAAACTACTTCAAGCAATTGACTGTATCATGGCCCCTCATTGGTGAATTCATATCTTTCGATGAATAATTCGTCGAGTGAGGATCAAGATATGATCACCGTATTACAATGGAACTGTCGTAGTCTAATACCTAAATTTGACTCGTTCAGGTATTTGATTCACAATTCTGATTGTGATATATTTGCTCTCTGTGAAACATGGCTTTCATCCGAAGATGAATTAAACTTCCACGATTTTTACATTATTCGCCTGAACCGAGATGATTCATATGGTGGCGTACTTCTGGGGTTCAAAAAGTGCTACCCCTTCTATAAAATCTCACTCGAAAAAATCTCAGGCATTGAAATCGTCGCTTGCCAAATAAATGTAAAGAATAAAGATCTCTGCATAGCTTCCGTCTATGCCCCTCCGAGGGCATCAATAAACCGCCGTCAACTTTGGAGTTCAATTACATTACTTCCATCTTCAGTTCTTATTCTGGGCGATCTGAACTCCCACGGAACTGCTTGGGGCGAACAATACGATGACAATAGAGCGGGTATTTTCTATGACTTATGCGACGATTTCAACTTGACCATCTTGAACACTGGGGAATCGACACGAATAGCAAAACCTCCTGCCAGGGACATATCTTTGTGCTCTAGTTCACTATCATTAGATTGTCTGTGGAAGGTAATCAATGATCCCCATGGTAGTGATCACTTACCAATTGTTATCTCAATCACAAATAGTTTTAAAAAAACAGACCAGTCAATCCATGTTCCTTATGACCTCACGAGGCATATTGATTGACAACATTTTGCATCGGCGGTAACCCTTGGTATTGATTCTACCGACCCTCTTCCACCATTAGAAGAGTATCGTTTCCTTTCCGACCTGATGTACAAAAGTACATTAGAAGCTCAGAAACGACGTGTTCCAAGTGCATCCCTCAAAAGAAGACCCGCCACCCCTGGATGGGATGATGAAAGCACTAAGTTGTATTTTGAGAAATCCGATGCGTTTGAAGATTATCGTAGACATGAAACATGTGAGCTTTTTGATAAGTACCTCATGCTTGAAAAAAAGCTTAAAAAATTACTCAAAGCAAAGAAACGCAATTACTGGCGTTCGTTTGTAGAGGGACTATCTAGAGAAACCTCGATGACAACGCTTTGGAAAAAGGCTCGTTACATGCGAAACCGCTCATCCTCCAATGAGAGTGAAGAATACTCCATGCAGTGGATATTCGACTTCGCTTAAAAGGTTTGTTCAGACTCTGTACCAACACAACCTAATTAACGGGATACTACCCGAAATAACGGTTCTCTGGACGAACCATTCACAATGTTGGAATTTTCAATGGCACTTCTTTCACGACTAACTCTGCTCCGGGAAGCGATATGATTAAATTCAACCTTCTAAAAAATCTCCCCGATATCGCTTAAAGACGATTACTTAACCTGTATAACACTCTCATGGAATCAAACATAGTTCCACCCGCATGGAGGCAGGTTAAAGTAATAGCTATTCAAAAGCCTGGTAAACCAGCGTCTGATTACAATTCTTACCGTCCGTTCTCTATGTTATCATGTTTAAGGAAATTGTTAGAAAAAATGATCCTATGAAGACTTGACCGTTGGGTTGAATCAAACAACCTACTATCAAATACGCAATTTGGTTTCCGAAAGAGCAAAGAAACAAACGATTGTTTAGCATTGCTTTCATCTGATGTAAAACTGGCCTTTGCACACAAGGAGAAATTGGCTTCAGTATTTCTGGATATTAAGGGCGCATTTGATTCATTTTCCATAGATATTCTGGTAGATAGTCTGCACAGTAGTGGTTTACCAGGAATTTTAAATAACTTTTTGTATAATTTACTGTCAGAAAAACCAATGACCTTCAATCTAGGTCAACTGACAACTTCCAGAATTAGCTACATGGGCTTACCCCAAGGCTCATGTTTAAGTCCCTTGCTTTATAATTTGTATGTTAAAGATATTGATAACTGCTTGGAAAATAGATGCACGCTAAGACAACTTGCAGACGATGCTGTGATCTCCTTTAGACGTCCACGTTCAGAAATCTTGCAAAGACCATTGCAGAATTCCCTAGATAATCTGTACATCTGGGCCAGAAATTTGGGGATCGAGTTTTTACCGCATAAAACCGAATTGGTAGTGTTTACTAGAAAGCGGTTCCCTGCCCAACTGCGTCTCAAGCTGTTGGGAAGAGACATTACCAAATCTTTGACCTTCAAATACCTTGGAGCCATGTTTGATTCGAAATGCACTTGGAGTACTCACATTGCATATTTGAAACAGAAATGTCAACAGAGGATCAATTTTCTAAGATCAATTTCCGGGACATGGTGGGGTGCTCACCCGGAAGACCTCATTAAACTCTATAAAACAACTATTCTTTCAGTTCTCGACTATGGCTCTTTTTGCTTCCTCTCGGCAAGAAACAACCACCTCATCAAATTGGAACGCATTCAATATCGTTGTCTACGTATTGCCCTTGGCTGTATGCATTCAACGCATAATATGAGCCTGGAGGTTCTGGCAGGAGTAAAACCCTTACAGCACCGCTTCTGGGAGGTCTCATCTAGAATACTGATCAAGTGTGGAAACAGTAACAACCTTGTGATTGAAAACTTCGAAGAAATGCTTGAATTGAGTACCCAGTCCAGATTCTTACGAATCTATATTAACTATATGTTATCTGATATTAGTCTTCCATGCTATAACCCTTCTAGTGTACGCTTTCCTTATCACGGTTCCTCCATTGCTGATGATTTCTCCATGAAACAGGCTGTTCAAGGGGTTTCAGATCAACTTCGACCTATTTTAATTCCCCATATTTTCATCGAAAAGTACCAACATGTCAATTGCAATAGAAGAATTTTCACTGATGGGTCGCGCATTAATGGATCCACTGGTTTCGGTGTTTACAATGAATACACATCTGCCTTCCGGAAACTTCAGGAACCTTGTTCCGTATATGTTGCTGAGCTGGGATAATTTCCGTCATGCCCATAGACCATTATTTCATCTTCTCGGATAGTCTCAGTTCTATTGAGGCCCTCCAGTCGATGAAAACAGTTAAGCACTCATCTTACTTTTTTCAAAAATAAGGGAGCAGATGTGTGCGTTGGTCGAAAGATCATTTAGGATTACCTTTATATGGGTCCCCTCACATAGCTCAATTCCAGGCAATGAGAAGGCGAACTCTCTAGCAAAGGTGGGCGCACAAGAAGGCGAGATTTTTGAAAGAAGAATTTCACATGATGATTTTTTCCCATTAGTACGTCAGAGTTCTCTTTAAAGTTGGTAAAACGCTTGGACAAGTAATTCTCTCGGGCGGTGGTTACATTCCATTATTCCTAATGTTTCGTCGAGATCGTGGTTCAAAGGTCTGGATGTAAGTCGCGGTTTCATTCGTGTGATGTCAAGACTTATGTCCAACCACTACTCGCTAGACGCACATCTCTACAGAATTAACCTCGTCGATAGCAACATATGTAGGTGCGGAACCGGTTATGATGACATCGATCACGCAGTTTGGCATTGCCCGGGTAATGATGCCTCCAGAGCACGACTATTGGATACCCTTGTGGCCCGAGGTAGACAACCCTTCCGCGAAGTAAGAGATGTTTTGGGAATGCGTGATCTTCCCTACATGCCAGCGATTTACGAATTCCTTTGTATGTCTGATCTAAGAGTGTAATGTCATCACTCCCTTCCTTTCACTCTATTAAATTCCCTGCCATTGTATCCCAGTTATATTAGCAAGCTGTGGTCACCCATCTGCAGCTTAGTTCCTGTAAGGGACTACAGAGACCGAGGATTTGGAAGATGTCGCAACCATGAGCAGCAACAAATACCTGAAATAAGTTACCTGCCTAGCCCCTTCCAAACAATAATGTGACCCATTAACCTCGAGCTAGCCACGAGTAATTGGCACCCCACTTTACTAAAATTGAAAAATTAAACATTGTAAATAACAATATTGAATATCGGCTCCGTAAAGTGTTACACACGCCTGAGCCTAACAAATAAACGAACTGATTAAAAATAAAAAAAAGAGCTAATAACATAACTTGAAAATAAGAAGAATGATTAGTAATTTCCATTTAATTCCAACTACCTTTATTGCTTATCTTGACAGATACGCGTATTTCGTCTACAATATGCAGACTTCTTCAGTGTCGTGTACTAATACCAGTCGAGTATTAGTACACGACACTGAAGAAGTCTGCACATTGTAGACGAAATACGCGTATCTGTCAAGATAAGCAATAAAGGTAGTTGGAATTAAATGGAAATTACTAATCATTCTTCTTATTTTCTAGTTACAGGTATTCCACTAAACAGCTCACACTCTCCATAATTCAGCTAATAACATGCTGGCATTTATAAAACGCTTTAGTCATAGTTTAACGACCCTTACACAATTAAAACATTATACATTGCTTATGTGAGGTCAATACTGGAATATTGTAGTGTAGTCTGGTCACCTTTTTCAGTCATCCATGAAGAGTGAATAGAGTCTGTACAAAAACAGTTTTTATTGTTTGCATTACGTAAATTAGGTTGAGAAAGCCTTCCTCTTCCACCCTATGAAGCTCGCTGTAGGCTTATCAGCATGCAAACACTAAAAAAATGTCGAGAGTTTGCAAAAGTTTCGTTTGTTAATAGCATTGTTTCGCATCGCATAGGCAAAGTGCCACCAAATTTGACCATTGTCGCATTGCACCATATTTTCCGCACTGTTGGGGCGGTTACAGCAATTTGACCGATCCTTGTCGAGCGTCTAAGCATTGTGTGGTGTTTGGTCTTCGTGCATGTCGGAAAGCGATAGCATGGCGAATGTGTAAATCGATTTGCTGTCGATTTTTTTTCTCAAGTTTGTTGTCGGCGGTGTTTTGTTGTAGAGTAGCTTTAGCTGGACGTTTTATTCGTAATTAGGTTTACAAATATAGTTCATCGGTTTCAGTTTACTTACAAAAAATCGGTTTGTGGCTATAACTTAAGGACAATTCTTTTCCAGATAATAGGCTTTGTTCTTTAGTATTGATGTAAGTTAGGTTAAGGTTTCACAATTATTATTCAAGAACGTACAATTTCTTGAAGAGGCACAAAATGTATACGTTAGTAAAACTAACTTTAATTAAACGTTTAGATTGATAACTTTAGCTGTATAATATATTTTTTAAGTTATTTTAAGCAAATCAGATAATTTTAATTTTCAATTCCACCTTTTTCAATCGTAATTCACTCTATAATGACATTTCTTCTTTTTCCCAATCTCCATTCTGCTCCCTCGTTTCTGTCACCTTGACAGTCTTGTTGACAGCTTTGTTGACAACTAGCGTCCACCCCTACTGTGCCGTCACATACAGTTTTCCCAGTTTCAACACAGCATGACATACGTGCTAGGAGTTGTGCCATCTTTGTTCTCCTTCCAGAAAAAGCGCAAACAGTTTTTATCGGTCGATCTCATCAGCACTTGATGGTGCATTTCTCGGATGTCATCGGAGACTGACACGCGGAACTCTCGAAACTGTTCCAAAACCGACAGTAGCGAGCCCAGTAGATTAGGGCCTTTGAGTAGAACGAAATTTAGGGATACTCCGTAAGAAGTTGCTGCCGCGTCCCAGACAAGTCTTATCTTGCCAGGTTTGTTAGGATTTAGTACCGAAAACACTGAAAGATACCAGACTCGGGTGCGAGATGTCTCCAGTTCTTCTGCGGTAAGCTTCGTGATGCATCCTTTGGCTACGTAATCGTTCAGTTTTGCGTATAGTGACTGTGCTAAGTTGACATCCCCCTGCTTTCGCCGATCAAGGCATTCTCATCGCCGCAGTGCCATTGGTCTACTGTTAGGAAGCCTGACGTTCTCAAATCGCCACAGAAGGTTGGACTCGTATCGTCCGTTCGTGAATCAGGTCAGTATTTGCAACAGCTCGTTCGCCTTTTGGCTACGTAATCGTTCAGTTTTGCGTATAGTGACTGTGCTAAGTTGACATCCCTCTGCATTCGCCGATCAAGGCATTCTCATCGCCGCAGTGCCATTGGTCTACTGTTAGGAAGCCTGACGTTTTCAAATCGCCACAGAAGGCCGGACTCGTATCGTCCGTTCGTGAATCAGGTCAGTATTTGCAACAGCTCGTTCGCCGTTTGGTCGTCGATGGATAACAAAAGTTTATGCCGCTAACTGATTCCCAGGCTTTCCAGCGAGAAGTACTGTTGCATGGCCTCGTGCAGGTTCTGGTTTGATATGGTTTCGGATTGACACTATGATGATTGATATGGCTGACACTATTTCCCGCTGTGAAGCAAAACCCGTAAATCATCCATCCAAGGCGAGTCTTGACTGATATGGGTTGATTTTGCTAACCTTCTCGGTATTTTATTGCGTTACCTAGGCTCGCATGAGCCAGCCCGATGAGAATTCTTGGGCTGACCTCCTGATATGATTCCACTGGTATTCCTTTCAGATGTTGGTACTTTTCCTCCATCTCGGGCATTAGAAAAGTCTGTGGCCGGAGTTGCAGACTTCCGACTGTATGTACTTCTCACAGCGTGAACATCTTGGATGGGTTTACGAGGCTTGAAATCGGTACGTTCACTTTCTGAGACCAACCTTCCGTTCGGTTCGTGCCACCGGTCCAGCGCAGGCATAGGGACTTTGTGGGTCCTTGTACTTCTAATTCATCAGCCAAACTTTGCTCCATTATTGTGAGTTTAGAGCCATCGTCTACAAATGCGTAGGTTCACACCGTCTTCCGCGAAGGTCCACGAAGAAGAACTGGTACAATCCTGAACAGAATGTCTGACTGTCCTTGGTGTACATTGCAGCTGGTGCTAGTAGCTTGGTTTCCTTGCGCTTGCGGGGTGGCTGGCGCCGGGGGAGTGGAAGATGTGGTCGATTATTGCCTTCCTTCGTCGTGTAGAAAGGGGCGGCGCAAATAGGAGCAGCCATTAATACCGCACATCTTCGTTTGTTAGCGTGGGCCATAATGCTTCCGTAGGCACTTCCGACAAATATTAAACTCTCGCACTATTGCCCATCTTGATTCGCAGCTAAGGTCCTTGAACCGCTTGCACTGCGCTAAAGTAGAACAGCTTCCTTTGCACGCATTCTCTGCTGACTTGTTTGGTTCACTGGGGCTGCTGGGTTTGCTGTTCACTGGGGCAGTTTTCTCGACGGTTGGTGGTCCTCTTCGGAGTGGAAATTTAAAAAACTATCTCTTTTCGTTGTTTTGGGACGATGCTCTGCTTGTACTAAATGAAACGGCACTGGTGCCTCAGCAACGAACCGTAACCACAAACTGAAGTCCAATAGATTTGGTGAAGGATTGTCCCGAGGCAACCTTTCCACCAACTCGTACCTCAGTGAAGCGTTGCACATATAATCTCCTATTTCGCAGGCTTCTACCGTAGTGACGAGGTTTTCAACACTGCTAGGAAATGGTAACGAACGGATCTTCCTGACGAATGCCTGAATAGTGATTTAGGGCCATCCATACAGCATCTTAAGGGTGGTCATTACTCCAGGCATGTTCGAAGGGTGACATTTTTCAACACTTTTTGGCATTCGACACTTAACTGCTTCCAACGCTTTTCCTTTAAGGCATTTTCGTAGCCTTAGCATGTTTTCCTCGTTCAAATACCCACAGAGCTGCGTGGACGAGTTGAAAATCGAAAAAAAAAGTAGCCAGTCTTCTGGGATGCCAGTCAATTCAAATACTTCGATACGGCCTGCCTAGCTGCCAGCTGACTTCGATTCAACGCGTAGACGGTGTCTTCGATACCACTCGCGGGAGGCATGAACCTTTGTCGCGATCGAGGGACTGGAGTAGATCCTTGTCCGGGAATGAATTGTGAAATGCGTGGGAAGTTTCCAGTCTCTCTCTGGTTCCCGCTATGCGGAAGTACACCCGAGCGTAAGTTTGAGGGGCACTGGGATCGCCTTTCGTGTGGAATTGATTCTCCACGAAAGTCCGGTGGAGAAATGTGTAGATCCGAAAGGCCCAAATGTGCGGGTGGGGGAGGACATCTGTTACCTTGAGGATTCCTAGAAGTACCATCATCCACTGGTGGAGCCCGATGGTTTGTAGATTGCAACCTTTTGAGTAACTGTGCAATCTCAAAATCATCATCGACATCTTGGGATTATGCCTCTTAAAGGGGATGTTCTTGGAAATAGCGCGGTACAGGTTCCTCGTCTCGACCAAAAACGACGAGACCGGAGTCGTCACCGCACTTGTCAGTATCGGCTATCAACTGCTGAATTTTCTTCATATTTCTCACTATTTAGCTCCTGCTACAAGTTGTACTTCTGCTCCACATTTTGCAAATGACATTTCCTCTCCTCTTTAAGTTTTTGATGTTGTAGTTCAATTTTACTTTTTTCGCTGCGCTTGCTTGATGTTCCAGCTGATTTAGTTGAAACTGCGACGGCGGGTGGCGGGTGGATTTTCTTGGTTCGGTTGCGAATGATTATTGTTAATTTCTTGGGACACAAGTGTGCCTTTTGCCATTGCAGTTGGTCTGTGGGTTTTCATTTTGTACACACTTGTACATCCGGGGCACGGCCAGCTTATATTTTCCACTGACTGACTCACTTCGACGCTCGAGAAATGATACCACGAATCACATTCGTCACATTGTACTATGGTTTTATTGTCTTGCTCATTACATAATCCGCAACTACTAGCTCGGTTTACGCGAACGCAACGTGGGTGGTTTTTTCTGATAAGGGGGTCGTTTCTAATCCTGACATGGGCCGATTTTCCTTTATTTTTATTTATCGCACTAACGTGCGCTTGAGGTCGTTTAGGAATGGCTCATGTAGCGGATCTTACCGCTCTGGTAGCGATTACTTTTTCGCTAGGAGGAGTACAACTTCGAATGTCAGCTGAGACCCATTTTGAGGCTGGACTACGTTTTTCAGTACTGTCTGCTGCAGATGAACTCCTACATCAAGCTGGTCGACATTCTCCAACTGTCTCGTCGTCTCCGGAAGAATAGCTAATTTCGGATGGTTCGCGTTGTTTGTACCTCCTGTAGTATAAGCAACATTGAGTGAACATCCTTCCGTTTGTTTTTTTTTTTTGCTACACAAGCACCTACCGCTGGGTTCGATTTCTGTGGTCAGAGAGATAAAAGCACATGATCCCTAAGCAAAACCGCGACCATCTATGGGTCACAAAAAATGAGGGCTACATTTATGCGAAAAAATAGGCGCTGCACTGGGGCACCGGAACCTACCCGCATGTTGTAGCTCCATTCCGAGTCAAACGGTGCATGCGGCCAACAAGAAAGTGCAATATTCTCCGGCCTTGGTATGTCTCCCAAACCACGAAAGGCTGGACCGTGGCGTTAAGGGCGGGCAAAGCCTTACTCGAACCACCAGCTCAGAGCTAATGTCTAACACTGAAATCATTTTGGCTCGTCTTGCGTACTATATCTTCTTATTTTAGCATTTCAAGCTTATTGCTTTCACAATTTGCTTATTGCTCGCTCTCAACTTAGTGTTCTAAATGCACTTCCAAAGTTATTATTTGAGCGCCTTCGATGCCAGGTACCATTTTTGCATTAGTATGATCGTGTGGCAAGTATAATCATACCCTATGCCCAGGGAGTCGAGAAATTTTCCTTAACGAAAAATTCTTACACCAGACCGGGATTTGAACTTAGCCACCTTCTGCGTGGTGTTGCTTTGTAGCTGCGCCTTTGCCGACTGAGCTAAGGGAGGACCCGTGTTGCATACTATATACTAGCGTTGAGTATCATGGACCGAAAGAAGAGCTGCGCGCAAAAAATGAATGCGCGTGAAACGTGAGGCGTTCCAGAAAGAAGATGAAGAAGCAGAAGTATTGCCGAAGCCGGCCGTAACTAGTGCTGAACGCACAAGGCAATACAGATTGCAGACGAAACTTGCGAATTCTCAAACACTCAAATCAGAACAATCCAATATTAATAAATTAGAATTATTCACCAACCATAAGTGTTATGATATGTGTAAATCAGATGATACCATTGTTACTATACAACAACGCAGCCCTACGTCAACCTCGCGTTTATCTTTCCTCTTATTAAAAAACTACAAGGTACAGCTCAATCAGGTTGTACGCAAAGGGGACGTAGAACTACGTAGCAGTATGTAATTAATGTTATAATCATTTGTTTCAATATTTCGTGACGGTCGCCAATTTCTTATGCTCTTGGCATAAGCTTGCTTTGTATTTGCGCTTCGGAATAATACAGAGACCGTTTAAGTTTCCGAGCCGTGTTTGAAATGGTACAAAAAATTTAAGGTATGCGGTGAAGGGAAAGCTGAAACATTTTCAGCCACTGCTTCCAATTGACAAGAACTTGGAACGGTATTTTAGATATATTCCAATCCATACAATCCCTCTAGCTGGGAAAATCAAATTGGTCGACCTGAAAAGGACGGATTTTGAATGGTCCATGTTTGATCGATCTTTTTTGTCGTATGGCTTACTCATATCTTTACTAATATTGTGCGACAATTTTTTATCAATTATCTGCTAATTACTAATAACTGGGCATGCTATTGTTGCTAGTTAATGCATTTTCTACTCATACTAGCGATGATGATGGTGGCTGGCTTATACCGTTCATACCACTCAACCGCCTTACCGAAAGATGGCTGCCAACAAGATCACACTTCTTTTGCTTGTGGTTGTGCCAACCGGGATGCTACAAATTACAAACTGGCTTGGTTAACCGACCTGCCTAATTGGCTTGCGCTTTCTGTGGAATGAAATAACCATGCATTTATTGATGGAAAGTGTCAGAAAATTTAAAGAGCACCACGTCGCCATATCATCTACACGTGATTGCAGGTTTTCACAGTCCTCAAAACAGTTGATTGTCATGAACATTTTTACGTCATCCGCATAAAATAATCTACACCCTGGAGGTAGGAGATGAGAGAGTTCATTGATGAACAGCGTAAACAGGAGGGGTCCTAGGTTACTGCCTTGTGGAACACCGGAGGAATTGGTGAAACTTTCCAAGAGCGTAGAACCTATTTTCTCGCAGAGCATGCTATTTGTCAGGTATGATTCAAACCAGCACACCAAAGGGGAAGAAAAACCAAGTGTTTTTTAGCTTCGCCAGCAAAATTCCATGGTTCACACGGTCAAATGCTGCTTTCAAATCTGTATAAACAGCATGGATTTGACCACCAGCGTACTTGGTGCGAACACAAAGTGAATCGAACTTGGTTAAATTCGTAGCAACAGATCGTTTCGGGTAGAAACCGTGCTGAGCCGTTGAAACGTATGTTTTGCAGGAATTGAATAAAGCATCGTTTATGATGACTTCAAATACCTTAGAGCACGAACATAGAGATGTGATCCCTCCGTAGTTGGGAGAAAGTTTTCATTCACCGGGAAACTTACTTTCGTGCAGTGACTGGGAGAACAGTTTAGCCAATGGTGTAGCAAACGAATAAGCGCAGTTTTTTTTTTAGAATGGACGACGGAATCCCATCAGGACCAACAGTATACAAAATTTTCAGCTCTCTGAGGGCCGACAGGACGGCGTGTTCGTCAATAATAAATGCATGAAAATCAAAAACATTACTAGGAGTGTATTGAGTCACGGATGCTACTGAACGGAAGCGGCAGGGATTTCATTGAAGGTCCTTTCAAAATGCCTAGCAAATAGCTTACATTTAACCAGCTCAGAGCTAGCAAGTTGTTCTCCGAGATGGACTGATATAGGCCAACCAACTTCTTTGCGCTTGGAATTCACAAACGACCAAAATCCTTTAGGATTTCTACTAAGAGATGACTGTTTACGAATAAGGTAATCAACGATATAGGGAATGGTTGTAAACACTATTGGCATTGCTAGCACGGCTGAACTGTTGCTTACTATACTGTGAGCGACTCCGGCAGTGATATCTCAATGTTTTCGCTCTGACACGTTTGAGTTGACGCAAATGGCTATTGGACCACGGGGGTTTTAGCTTCGGGCGACACAAAGGGACATGTTCAGCAATTATATCGCGAACAATGTGGCTGAAGTAGATCACAGCGTTGTCAACGCAATCGAAATCATCGATAAGGTGCCAATCGACACCGGAAATAGCAGCACAATAATCGGCATGATTAGCACGGCGGTAGTCGTACATCTGCGAACCATCGGCGTAATCGTCAAACGATATCAAATCTGGGAGGTCAACCACCACGTTCAAAGCTGGATGGTCGGCGTCGAAAGAGATAAGCGATTCAATATTTTTTGCAACTTTACATGCATTGCTAATTGCGTCGTTTCCAAGGACGAGATCCAAAAACCGTGAATTTCTGTTCGGTACTCCATTAAGCTGAGTCAAGCCATGGAAGGAAAAACCGTCGACTAACGCACAACCGGAGTTTGAAAGAACAGATTGAGGGTTGACTTCTAGAAATCCGTTATACGTTGCTTTCCACTGCAAATATGGTTGATTGTAATCCCTAAACTGCAACACGAAGCCAGGTTGGAGATAATTGAACCAATGAAATCCAGATGATTAAGTATGCAACTCATATTATCTCGTCGGTCAGGGGGTAAATAGATAACTCCAACGCTGATGATACGACTAGGCATTGAGATTTTAATCCATAACTGCTCAAGAGTTCCACTCGTCGATGTGGGATCGATAAAGCTGTTCCAATACTTGGAGACCGCAATCAAAACACCATCACCACGGGTCTTTGAACTGTTCGTTCGATCGGTGCGGTAAACAACAGACTTGGGGCAAAATAGCTGCGCATTGTGGAATCGCTCATCCAGCCAAGTCTCCGTCAATACAATGACATCATAATCGCATTTGCTGACAGCCAAGAAGAACGAATCTACCTTAGTTCGGAGTCTACGTACGTTTTGGTAATAAATCCGCAAAGCTGAAACAGGTACTACGTCATTGATGATTTAGATGATTAATGTCACGAGGTATCATAATGACATTATTTTCATCGTACCATTTCTTCGTCACTGTTGAGTAGTAGCAAGATGCCAAATCGGGCCAAAACAGGGTGTTTTGAGAATGCTGCTTTAGAAGTGGCAATATGCGTTTTTGAAGGTAATCTTTGATGTATATTTCACTGTTAATATTTCCGGTTGAGTTGAATGGTTGGCTGATTTTACGCACTGGCTTGCCAAACGAGATAATTTTCGAAAATTTTCTTATCTTCTGTTTTTTAAACTTAGACTCTAGGCTTCCTCTGTCCATCGTAGTGAAGAATTTAAAACCAGAAATTTGTGAAAAGTCAGCCTTCATGTATGTTTCATCTTCGTGTACGATGCAACCTTTATGTTTGGTTTAAACGAATCATCTAGCTTTCGGGCCCGAGTTTTCGCTGTTTCAAGCCCTTTCTTCGGGTTTTGAATGACCTCAGTCCATACCTCTAATGCCCTACATAGTTGATTTAGCTACATCCCTGACCGACATGTTGGGCTTCCTCTTGTTTACTTTCACCGCTTGTTTCTCATCTTGTTGGTTGCGTGTTCCCCTTTTCAACTGCTTGGGTGGGTTCCTCTGAACCGGTTTGGTTTAAAGAAACTTGCTGATGACATTTGACACCGTATGTTGCGTCACCCCGACCGCATTCGTGATTGTTTTCTGTGGACGATTAGGATTTTCTAACCACTTGTCCAGAGTAAGATTTCGCAGCTCTTCAATTTAAACATCAAACTTCAATTTAAAAGTAAAGAATATGCACGTCGACGCAAAGGTGAATGGATCCACTGAGAGCTAAACCATACACTAAAAGACTAATATGACGACCAAAGCGGGAAACCGCCCTCAAGGATACTGCGTACCAATATGCAGTAGAGCAACCAATAACATACACCAGTACATATATTCACCTCATTTTCTTAATCGAATAGTATACAATCCGCAAAAAAGCAATGGTAAATTTCGTTTCTTCGGTTTACTCTCTAAAACTTTGTAAACATGCTCCCTGAGATGTCAAAAAAGTGAAGTTAAATTTAAGTTCATACACTATCGAAAATTTGACAGAACATCTGCGAATAACTCATTATTCGTGAACATCTGTTGTTGATTTCACTGAAGAAAAAGCCATAGAAAGTTTTTGTGTGATATATACATTTAAAAGAGTAGATGGGTGCACCATATGAGCTCCTTTTTTATCTTTTGCAATTATGTTTCGTATATTTATTCTTCTGGGTACTTTTATAGCTGTTGCTTCTATGTGTTATTTGAAATTAAGCTTTAATTAAGTTTGTGGTTTGATTTAATTACAATTTGATGATTGTTTATGTTAATGTTCCTGTTTGGATGAAAATAATTTATGAATAGTATTGTTTTACATTTATCTGGATTATTTATTTATGGATTCATTCGTCAATCACATGTAGACTACATAATATCATTTACATGTTAGCTTACATTCTATGATTTCGCAGATTTTTTATATATTTTTTTAATTTTGTCTTAGGCATATTTAGATCAATCATTTCACAATGCTGATTGTACGCGGCTTTCATCTGATTTAGAGGTCCAAATTTAGCGTAGTTTGTACGATGTCGATCCAACACGAATAAATTTCTATTGCGTAATTGTCGAGTAGGAGCATAAAAATTTAATTTTGATAATATATCACTTGAGTCAATACGTTGCGAAATGATGTCATTTACGAATGAAACCATAGCATATTCCCGACGCTCTTTCAAGGTTTGAATATTGATAAGCATGCAACGTGCTTCATATGATGGAAGAGGGAACACCGTCCACCCTAACTTACGTAGTACATATAATAAAAACTGCTTTTGGATTGTCATTCCCTGGAGCATTGAAGTTATATCGTTTAAAAACCATTCATTTTTTTCTGAAGCTACTTCTTATGTTTTGGCTATTAACATTGCAGTAAAACCATCCGCAAATTGAAATAATATTTGTCTATTTTACTGTAGTGTGTAACTTGGCGGTATAAATATTGAAGAGTACAAGTAAAAACGGACAACTTTGAAGCAGTGTTTTATTTGTAACTGCTTTTACTTCACTATCATCGTTTAGATTGAGATTTACTTTTCTTTTCTTAAGTTCGCACCATCTCGTTCACTACATTTGCTCAACTGACGTTTTATTGTTTACTGTGTGTTTACTATACGGTGAAGGGTCATTGTATTGCTAAGATACCCTATTAACCAGGTTGGGTTACTTTTTTCATTTTATTTATGTTTCGTAGTTGCCTGATGAAAATTTCGGTGATGGAAACATGAATTAAAGTGGTAGTTTTGAGCTTACCGAATTTGTTGTGTTTCTTGATGACTTAAGATGCGTTGATGAAAATGATGTCGAAATAGTTTTAGTTATTTTTCTTTATTCTGATTTAAGTTCGGTTCATAAGTATTTTCAGTTTTGTGAATCTATATTAGGATTATGAAACACGTATATGCCAGGGAATACCATGGCGGAACTCTTAAAAGACGAAAATGGTCCAACTTAATGTTTGGAGTCGTCCTTCTGAAAAAACTGTTTTCTGGAGTTTTACTGTGTTATGCCGTATTATGAAGTTATGTTTATTGAGTTGCAGTTTGATTTTGGCTTCATGGAAAATTTAATAATTTAAGTTTCAATGTCGTAACTTGGGAAATAATTCATGTTCGTAAATAAGTTTTTTTTGTTGAACCGTCAGCAAGTGAATTTGAAACAATATATATAGGAATGGTCCGTTAAAACTTCGTTGGAAATGCATGAATATGTTATAAATAATAGTAAATAATAGTAAATTTCACGCATCTGATGCGCTATACAACGTGCTACTTCCGAAAATAGGTACAACGTATACATCGACAGTAAAATCGATTGTTGCTAGTCGATAAATTCGGTTCTCAATTGAAACGATAGTAACCAAACTTGGTGTTATGTAGCCTTCGCTCCATTGTAACTGTTCGTTTGTCTCGGAAAGTTCAGTTGCGAGAGACTTGAGACTCAGTTGCAAGAGACTTCACTCAAGCAATGAGTGAAAAGTCTACAAATTGCAGTAAATAGGTAAATGTAGATCGACCTTTAAAGAACCCTATATGAATCCGCCATTTTTCAGGAATCACCCAACATGACGCAGCTCGCTGGAACTTCACTTACCTCGAAAGTGGTTAACATGGCGAAAGTGATAGAGTCAAGTACTATGATGATGATTGAACGAATGTTGCAGATACAAAACATTCTCTCGCTTTAAATGTGCTATCACTCACACAACCTGACATTAAATAGACTGTTTCAGGGTAGAATAACATTATGTAAATAATAGGCAAAACCATACCACACAAACCCGTGTTGTGTTTCGGTAATTCTGTTTTTTATTTGAAACAGCTTTTCGTAGAGAATTGACTCGGTTTAGGTATGCAAAAGAGAATGGCTATACCACGATAATAACGTATGTCAGATTTACGACCTGATTTAAAAATAGGTATTAAAAAGGATTTTTTCCCAATTTTTGGAAAATTTCCGGATCTCAGTGACACATTAATTATCAAAAATAGAGGAGCCGTAAGTTCTTAAGCTAATTTGTCATAAGAACTGTGGGAGTTCCAACAGGACCTGGACCTAAAGGCATCTAAATCTAATAGATTGCAATTTTTAACGTAAGACTACGTTTCTCTTTTCTATACCGGGTGTTGTCATTTAAAAATTTGAAAAATGAGAGCGTTACGCTAAGTGAAAGGTTTTTGAACGCTAATAACTTTCGTTCAACTGTACACAATGACTTCATTTATACACCAGACAACTTACAAAATGTTTGCATTGAAATAACAATTAAGTGCTATTAGTATAAGTTGTTCAATTTTCTACTTAAAAATTACCTACTTTTGCTTCCATACAAATCTCCGTATGAACAGGTTGAAAAGATGTTTTTCCCTATCCGGGTCCTCAGAAAGGGGTTACAAAAGGTGGTCTTCTTCTTTTTATTTTATTTAGTTTCATATCATGATGAATACACAAATAGCCACACCCCTCGGCTGCAAAATTATTTTGCTTTGTTGGCGGTGTCTGATTTTAAAACTGAGGCCCGTCTCCTCTTTAGAATTTTGCTTCGTACTGTATTTTCGTGACTCTCTTCATTCTGTGCTATCAACGCTAGTATATAGCACGTGACCTGAAATGATTTCAGTTTTCAACACGATCAGCAGGGACGAATGACCCGAAGGGTTAAAGTCCCTCTCAAAAACAATAGAAGAAGAAGGTTACGATCTCTCAGCTGGTGGCCCGGGAAGGGCTTTGTCCAGCCGCCACAATCCGCCCGGTTGTGGTATGGGAGACAGAGTCTTGCAAGACCAGTTAATCGAACAGTTACCGCTTTCCATGTCTACCCAAAACTTGCGATTCGTCCTTTATGAAATCATTTTGGTTCGTCTCGCGTGCTATATACTAGCGTTGAATAGCATGACCCAGAAGGATGAGGATCACGAAAAAGCAGTACGGAGCAAAACTCATAAGAAGGGACGGGTCCAAAGCAAAACTATAGAACTATTTTAACCAACCATATGTGTAATGATACGTATAAATTAGATGACCATTATTACAATAAACAAACTCGGTCCTACGTGAACCTTGCGGTGATATCCCTGATATAACCCACCACTTTTTTCTAAGTTATCCCCAACAGTTTCATCAAGATGCATTACCGTAGGAAAGTTTTCTGATTTCATTTATTTATTATTATCACCGTCTTCGACAACAAGATGGTACAGACTTTACCTACACGCTTAGAGAATTACACCGAACTCGGTTAAATTTTCTAACGAACCACATCGGTTACCAGCAAGAAACCAAATAAATTGTTTATATACACTTAGAAAATAATATCAAACTCGGTTGAATTTCAACCATGTTTGTATCTGCTGAACGCTCGGTAGTCTGTTCGGTTTAAAATGGAACAACCGAGTTCTCGTTAAATTTCTATTTTCTCACAATCTGTCAGATTTATCGAAAAACTCCGTTCACAAAAATAAATCCAATCAGCAAAAACTGAACATCGGTTTCCTCAAATCTTACCGAACGCTGTCAAACAAACCAAACAACGCTGTCAAAAAAACCGAACAACACTGTCAAACAAACCGACTTTTCTGTTGCAGTTACAGAATTCGGTTCTTTTTGGCAGTGCTGGAATTTTGATTGAAATAGCTTCGAGTCTAGCTTCGAATTTCATAGTAATAAAACCGGTTTTGTCAGTTACATTGTTTACACGCTCATTCGGATGTACCCAAAATTGAGTAACGTTAACTCAAAATCAAATTGGAACTACTCAAAATTGGGTAACTGGGTGTCAACCCAATTTATTTGATTTTGGGTTAGTTCTACTCATTATTATAAAATGTGGTTTTTATGGAAATTGGGTAAAATATTAAAATAAAAAACCTACAAGGTACTTTCTAGGTTTCTAGGTTCGAGGAGCTGCGGGTGGCCATCTGCAGGTGAGGTGGGATGATTAGTCTCGTTGTCACGGCCAACTCGTAGGCTTCAGCAGCCATGTTTCTCGCAGCGGGGTTGACCAGAGCATCGACAACAATAGCCAACTGCACCAACGCCTCTCTAAGCAACGACTGCTCGCCAGTGCACCCTCCAGGGTGCTTGCTGCCGCCAACTGCGATCCTACAGCAGATCTTACTCTGCACATCTCCACGACTGCCAAAAAACTAAATCAAAATGCGAAGTTGTACCCCTTATATAACATTGATGGCTGCCTAGGAGACGTTCCTTACTTAAATCTGAATTTATTGCTAGGAAACTACTGTGCGTGTGGTAAATTTACTCTGAAAAATCGACATTTTAAGACATCTTCTTGTATTTACGTTATTTTCAATAGCCTTATGTTAAAATCAATCAATTTTAATATTAAAATTAATGCGTTGAAATATTCCAGATAAATTGGTGCGAAGATTTTGAAAATTGTTCATGAAATGAATTAGTTAACGTACAAGACCTAAGCATATTTCGTGACGCTTAAAATTCTCGTACACGAAACGTCTTCCCTTGTATTAAAAACAAAGACGTAGTCAAAAGAAGCTACATAATCGAGATCCCCGAAACCATACAACGCTTTACAACGGCATTGGAACCATACAACTAGTGAACGTCACAGAGGTCACCACCAAGGGATAATCAACAGAGAAATCCAAAATCGTATATTTAAAAAAAAAACGCACATAGCAAGAACATCAGTCATCAGTCAATTTCAACGACAGTATCGGATTTTCTATGATTGGTATCCAATTAAATTTGATACCTCGAGTCAAGGCACGTACGTCACGTAGCCAAGGAAATGAAAAGCAAACTTTACATAGTACAAGGGAAGAATTGTTCAGAAATGTAGGACATTTCTGGGTGAGTGAGTATGTTAGCCCTACTCTAGCTACGTCGAATCAAAACAACAACTCTAATAGGTTAGCGCGCTATACTTACTGAGATATTGTGTATGTGACAATGGAGTCCATGCCTGGCAAAAATGAATAAAAGGAAGCTTAAAAAGAACCCAAAATCGAACCATCTACAAAAATTATTAAGCACACTCGGTGTAGAAAGGGTCTGATTACACAACAATATCAAAATATTCTTTTCGACAACAGTGTATCAGTTAAACAGATGGAATTCTTTTTTACAACTGAATTTAAAACGCATATACGTACATCATGATCACAAGAATCGTTATTTATTCAAACTGTTCATCTCTTATTATTAACAGCATAAAGAGATTAGTTTATGTATCCATTTTCCCAGTGTTTATTTAATATGACAGCGGCCGAGTAATCTTCTTCATGTAATATAAAAGAACCCAAGTAACCACAAGCCGCCTAACTCGCCAGAATTGCAAAATGGGGTTGACACACAGCTTTTATATGAGTGAGTATGACATTGTAATGCAATTTCGAACAAATATAAGGCTTAGTGGCTACTTGATATATTTTAAACATGATGATTGTATCCGTTTTTTTTATATAGAATAGAATTGTGTGGCTGTAGATGATTGCAATTCTATTTGACCCATCTTGAACTGCAATTGTTTTAGCCATTTCAATAGTGCCTCTGATGTGTGAAGATCTTGATCAGTAGCATTTGGAACTGCGTCGCGGCATTTTTGTAGACGAAAATGTAGTGTAGCGGGTTGGTGGGTGGTTGATGGAAGAAAAGGAGCCAAAGAGGCAACAGTTTCGCCAAAACAGTTGGGGGGTTTTCTTTAATGCTGCAGAAGACGGAGGAAAGAAGAATAACGTTTTGTGAAAATTGAAACGAAAGTATAATTTATTGTAAAAAAATAATACAGATATTTTGCGCTATGATACTAAACCCAGTTTTAAAATTTTTGTTAGAGGGGAAGGTTTTTAGGGTTGTGGAAAAAAAAAAAAAGGTGGGACGGAACAATTGGATTTTTATTTTGGTGTATTCATTGTTTGGGGGGGGGGTGTGAGAAGGCGGGGGGGGGGGAGAAACAGGTACACTCAGGCAAATGCACTTAAGAAATTCAAAATGATAAACTTATGAAAACCCAAAACCGAAGGAATTTTTTGTTTCATAAGTCACTTATGCGTTTCATATTAGACGCCTTGGTTTTCACTATTTGGACGTAAGCCATTCATGAGTCACGAATTTGAAATTCATAAGGCTAGTTTTGAAAATCGACAGTGTTTATTTGAAAAAAAAAATCAACATCATCATTTCTGCGCCTGCGCTAAAAAAGCAAGATGGAAGTCATCATCGAAGAGCAAGC
This sequence comes from Aedes koreicus, assembly GCA_024533555.2. Taxonomy (NCBI): domain Eukaryota; kingdom Metazoa; phylum Arthropoda; class Insecta; order Diptera; family Culicidae; genus Aedes; species Aedes koreicus. The sequence goes on from JAHHFK020001150.1 coordinate 63,060, forward strand.
GTTGCTACAGGATTTCCTTACCGAAATTCCCGCCGACTGTTTGACGTTTCTGAACGGTAAGTAATATTAATAACTATAGCCGACCCCGCAAACTTCGTCCCGCCCAACAACATTTACGCTTCCACCTGTCAAACAACTGACTACTTTCAACGCCATCTTCGATCTCAATTTATTGCGATATTATTCCGAGTTTTCCAGCTCCTGTTAAAGTTTTCCAAGTTTTTTCGCCGTAATAATCTTCCTTGGGCGGAGACGAACATAACAAAACAAAGACAGCTCAAATCTGACGATCCGTTATTGAGTTATGCGCGGTCGCACGTACGCCATCCTATATTATATAAATGTAAACAAAAACACATTTAATAATATTTTTAATGATCTTCCAAAGGACTTGGCTACAATACTGCCGGATTGCTGACCGTCAGCGAAGACTACTTCAAAAACAGCCTGGAGACGTTCCCAAATTTTTGGGGAACGGAGCAGCTTTGGAGCTTAATTTTAAGGATTGGATAATTTATTACAAGCATTTTAATGAAACCCCCCATTGCGCACCATGGAGAAATTTGAAATCTGCTTCAACATGCTAGTTCCGCCACTCATCACAGAGGGCCGCCTTTGATCTCCTATTGTTCAAAAAATCGGCAGCGATCTTTTAAAAATGCATTGAGATCTAGTTTTATATTTTAAAAACTACATAGGGCAAATGACGGATTCGGCAGGACTTATCGTTTATCTTAGCCTATTATCGTCAGGGGGTAAATAAAGTCGTAGAGAGCTATATTTTTGCAAAACGTTGCTCTGGAACATGATGTACCTTCATACAAAAATTCAGTGCTCAAGGACGTCATTTACCCCCTGACGATAATAGGCTAAGACAAACGATAAGTCCTGCCGAATCCGTCATTTGCCCTATTGTATTCCATAAAAATACGTTTTCAATCTCATGCAAAAATATATAAATGTTATAATTATGCTTTTTGTTTTCCATAAGCGTGCCTACTAAAATTCATAATGCGGACTTATAGGTGTCTGATTTCTTAATTTAAAAATTCATAAGGCACCCATATGAATTATGTTCTACATTGTTTTGACTTCTTTTCCAATGCCTTATGAAAAGCTTACGTTATGATTTCATCCAGAAAATCTGTTTCATAAGGTACCACATTGAAATTCATGAAAATAACTTGTGACTGAACTTCATAAGGGGTTTTATTGAATTTCTTATGTGCATTTGCCTCAGTGTAGAAGAAAAATATTCGACCCGTATTTTTTTTATTTCGTCATAAGGGTGGCCGTTTCTACGTTAGGGTGGTCCAAAAAATGGCAAACGTACTTTTGCATATAGAACGTAATAAATGATCCATAAAAAATTGAAAATCGTGCCACGAAAAACGCATGTTTGACCCAAGACTCTGGTAAATATCCATAAAAAAATTGAAATGATCCATAAAATACAGCAATGTTATGGATCACATTATAAAAAATTTAGCAATAAAATATCAAAAATGTACCGTTTTATATCTAGGGCATGGTCGTTAAAAGTGTACGGATTACCCATAAACATATTGCAAATTATCCATAAAAGGTTCAATAACTTTCCTTAAACTTGTAAAATTTATCCATAGAATGTAACCTTTGTGCAATAAAATATATTCGCATATCCCATAAATTATTTGAAATTTTCCATAAATAAATTGCCAATGATCCATAGAATGATGAATAATGAACCATAAGCTTATAATAATGTTACATAGTAAATCAGTTTTGTTCGCTAAACCATATGGTATGATCCATAAATTATGCCTGCACTATTATTGCGTGACTGATAGAACGAAATGAAGATAGAGAAAATTGTGCAAACTGAATATATTTTTTACTAGTCGTTCACGACGGGTGTCATTTTTTTCGAGATCTGTTTGCATTGTGTCCATGGGAAATCCGAACAATTTTGTATATTCTTCCCTTGATATAAAACGGTTAATTTTTGATATTTTATAGCTAAATTTTGTTAAAAGTATGGATCAAATTGATGAATTCTACGGATCATTTCTATTTTATTTTTTTGTGGATTTTCACCAGAGTCTTATGGGTCAAGAATGCGTTTTTTATAGAACGATTTTCAATTTTTCATGGATCATTTCTTCAGTTTTAAAGGAGCAAACATAGGGCTGCCGTAGTTCTTTACGTGCACGAGTGCTCTTTACCAAACTTATTGCGAAACAAATGTCACAGTTGCGGTCGTAAATGAACGTAAGATCGCAAAAGTAAGTCAGCTCTCTGAAAATTGAAAATCTTCTCCAAAGTGATCCTTCTTTACAGCAATAATTAAGCCTCATATATAAAGGAACGGACATGTTAATAAATCTGAGTAGTAGCGCAGTCAAGGATCAATTTTCCCGTAGTTAAAATTAAAAAAAAATTAAACTCAAAATTGGAATAATTCCGGCAGAATTTATGGATCATATATATTATTTTAAATGCACAAAATTTATTTGCTATGGGCCATATTAGGAAGTTTATGGTTCATTTTCAAACCTATAATGGATCATTGGCGATTTATCTATGGAATATTTTCAATAATTTATTGATCATGTGCATATATTTTAGTTCACAAACGTTACATTCTAAGGATCAATTTTACAAGTTTAAGGAATGATATCAATTTTTTTGGAACTTTTGCAATATGTTTATGGGTAATTGGTACAATTTTATGGATTATTCTTCATATATAACGGTACATTTTTGACATTTTATTGCTAAAACTTACATAAAGTATGGATCACATTGCTATATTTTTTGGATCATTGTCATTTTTTTATTGATTTTCATCAGAGCCTAATGGGTCATAAATACGTTTTTTATGGAACGAATTTAAATTTTTCGTGGATCATTTCTTCAGTTTAAAGGTGCAAACTTAGGGCTGCCCCAGTAATTTGTTACCAATAAAAAAGAAACGTCTTTCTGGTGGATGCATGAACGACTAATAGATCTACTTTATCGGCTCAAAATATAATTGAAAAAAAAAAAAGCGCAACCACGAGGAGTTGATCAGCTTTTTTTTTAAGGACTTTGACATGGGGTTCCATCCTGTATTTTTAGGAAGAGCTGTTATTGAGTCCGTGGTTGATCTCACTAAATCGTGTTGACTCGTGAGAAGTTACTTGCGTAATGTGCATGAGGTTCTAACTCTCGATAGCGCTTTAATTTCTATTTTGGGATAAATTAATGATGCCTGCCCATCCCAGCAGGAACACCAACATTCATGAGTACGATCGAAGAGAAGCAGCAATTGGCTGGTCTTCACGAAATCAATTTTGTGCATTGTACAAAAATGGTGTAATGATAGCATTTTGTTAGATGACAAGAAATATGAATGTTTCATACAATTTACGAGACATTTGTTCTGTGTACAAAATCGATGTTTACGAAACGAGTGAAAGCTAACTTACGAAAATAAATTTTCAGTGTAGTCTGAACGGGGTCTAAGGCCATGCTCCCACAGATGCGGCGGAGGTGTGGCATCTGCTAGCATGTCAAAACACCTTTTCGACGTGCGCCTCACGCCACAGGACTTTGACTCGATGTTTTGACATGTTATGTGATACCTTACCTCCGCCACATCAGTGGGCGCCTCGACTAAACAGATAGAGTTTATTTCCACAACTTGATAGCATTTTGTCAAGCGTGAGAAAGTTCAAAAACCATCTATTACGACTACTGTAAATTAACAGTGATTGGACATTCCAGATTTTTGCATTGAATATTCAAGACTGTATATTTATTTATTTATTTATTTTATTTATTTATTTATTTGAATTTGAATAAACCGGTAAATCAGTGCACAGTGAATTCTTTTTGATACGTGATTGTAGTAATGTTGCAAAAATATTAAATGTTTGTTCTATTTCACTGCTCTTAATTTGAACTTTTTTGAAATTGATTTTATTTTTGATCTTTAAGCTCCTAAATATATGAACTCTAAAGCAATTTAATTTTAGTTTTTAAGGTTTTGATATTTTAAGATTCCTTAATTTTTAAATTTTTAATGAAAATTCACAGAGTGTAAATGAAATAATGTTGTGGCCGAGTTTCAAAAATTTTCTTTTTATCTATGAACTTTGTATTTTCAGATTTCAGAAAAGTTTTACATATTTTTTTCTTTAGAAGATATTTTGATTTTTGAATTAGATTTTAAGACTTTAAGATTTTTAGATTTTTAGATTTTTAGATTTTTAGATTTTTAGATTTTTAGATTTTTAGATTTTGATTTTCAGATTTTTAGATTTTTAGATTTTTAGATTTTTAGATTTTTAGATTTTTATATTTTTAGATTTTTAGATTTTTAGATTTTTAGATTTTTAGATTTTTAGATTTTTAGATTTTTAGATTTTTAGATTTTTAGATTTTTAGATTTTTAGATTTTTAGATTTTTAGATTTTTAGATTTTTAGATTTTTAGATTTTTTTAGATTTTTAGATTTTTTTAGATTTTTAGATTTTTAGATTTTTAGATTTTTAGATTTTTAGATTTTTAGATTTTTAGATTTTTAGATTTTTAGATTTTTAGATTTTTAGATTTTTAGATTTTTAGATTTTTAGATTTTTAGATTTTTAGATTTTTAGATTTTTAGATTTTTAGATTTTTAGATTTTTAGATTTTTAGATTTTTAGATTTTTAGATTTTTAGATTTTTAGATTTTTAGATTTTTAGATTTTTAGATTTTTAGATTTTTAGATTTTTAGATTTTTAGATTTTTAGATTTTTAGATTTTTAGATTTTTAGATTTTTAGATTTTTAGATTTTTAGATTTTTAGATTTTTAGATTTTTAGATTTTTAGATTTTTAGATTTTTAGATTTTTAGATTTTTAGATTTTTAGATTTTTAGATTTTTAGATTTTTAGATTTTTAGATTTTTAGATTTTTAGATTTTTAGATTTTTAGATTTTTAGATTTTTAGATTTTTAGATTTTTAGATTTTTAGATTTTTAGATTTTTAGATTTTTAGATTTTTAGATTTTTAGATTTTTAGATTTTTAGATTTTTAGATTTTTAGATTTTTAGATTTTTAGATTTTTAGATTTTTAGATTTTTAGATTTTTAGATTTTTAGATTTTTAGATTTTTAGATTTTTAGATTTTTAGATTTTTAGATTTTTAGATTTTTAGATTTTTAGATTTTTAGATTTTTAGATTTTTAGATTTTTAGATTTTTAGATTTTTAGATTTTTAGATTTTTAGATTTTTAGATTTTTAGATTTTTAGATTTTTAGATTTTTAGATTTTTAGATTTTTAGATTTTTAGATTTTTAGATTTTTAGATTTTTAGATTTTTAGATTTTTAGATTTTTAGATTTTTAGATTTTTAGATTTTTAGATTTTTAGATTTTTAGATTTTTAGATTTTTAGATTTTTAGATTTTTAGATTTTTAGATTTTTAGATTTTTAGATTTTTAGATTTTTAGATTTTTAGATTATGTTTAGTAATAAAGAAATAAGCCTAATTCCCCGTCGACTTCTTATGAAATAAATCTATAATGTTAAGTCTCATACTTTTGTACACAACATACAGTTACATATACAAATACACACGTCAATTTATCGACCTGAGTCATATAACACTATGGATAACTGGGCCTTCTATGCCCGCGCTGATCCACGCCGCCGCCGCCACCAAGGCGACCGCGGCGTGGCGCCGGCTGGGCCCCGTCGCCGTTTTAAAATACCATGCACGCCGCCACCGATTCAAAATAGATCGGCGCACAGGTCTAGATGGGAGGAGTATTGAATCACAATGCAGCAAAAGCAAGTTTACAAGGCCATCTCATAACTACGGCAAATGAACTACATATATGGGCATGATTACAAAACGATGGAAAAGAAATTGAAAAACCGCCAAACTCGCGTGAACAAGTCTCATATCATTTTCATATCATTGTTTTAAACCTAAAGATGAAATGTATATTATCGTAAAACGATTCTCGTTCTCCAGCGATGAAACATGTGTGAAACTGTATAATAATCGTAAGCAATAATGTATGTAGTCATTGTGTGTAATAAAAACGTATTTGGACATAAATGCATTATGTTGACTTCCATTAAATGATGTAAAACAGCTAAATGAACTTACATAAGTACTTCTGATTGATGGGGACGCATAGTTGGCAAGTTCGTTCAAGTAATGAACACGCGTAGTAGGATAGTCAGCAAAACCTAAAAACATAGCATTTTTGAAAAGACTTATCTTAAAAACTAAAATACATACACCGCCAATTTATATGTTATGTTATAATGTCCAATCTTTTAAGAAAAAACATAAAAACGAGGAAGCTCTTGAGTCTCAAGGCCATCAAAACATTAATAAACATAAAGAATACATGTTTTCATAATGCATGTTGCAGTAAAGAAGGCGGTTATATATTTTTCTTAGAAGCATGTTTAATAACCTTTCATTTGCAATTTTAACTAAAAAAAATTCGCGAAGCAACGAAGAGGTTTGCGCAGGAACAGTTGAGCGGGAGTGATCAGGAAGAATATTCATCGCTGGTTCGATATTCAATAGCTCCAAAAGAGGATCCAGGACACTCATCAACAGATCAAAGTGTTCTGTTTGTCGATGATCCAGTGAGTAGTGTTTGTGAACGTGAAGATGAAAATGTTAATTGGAATTGTGCACCATCATCAACTGAGGAATTATTCAGTGAACAAATTTTCAAATGTTTTTCTACCGTTGCTTCTAATGAGTGGAAAAATTGTTGTGATTTGAATGCGAATTTCATCTCGTCAGACCTTTCCGGTTAAACGGAATACGATCATCGACTACCGGTGATGGAATCCACCGTCGAAACGATCCAGTGTTTTGAGGATCAGTGGATTTCAGATCTCACAAATATTCCTCTGTTAGCTTCAGGTAAGTGTTCTTTCAAAGATACGCAACTAGAGAATGAATGCATTCATGAATGAGTTTCAATAGTGTGGTTATCACATGCTTTTTATAATTAAAAAAATAGCATTAATGGATATACAGTTTTTGAGATTTATCCGTCTGTCTATTCGGATCTTTTTTTTTTGCGTAGACTTCGTCTTACGGCAAAGGTAGGGTGAAATGAAAATCTGAAGATAGCGTCCGTTACGAAATATCGTTACAAATTAAACGCTTATAACTTTAGATTTTCAAAATGTTTAAATCAATCGGTTGGAAATTTCTCCGCGTATCAAGTCTATCAAAAGTTATCGTTTAACAATTGTAAACTATTGAAAATATATATATCTATCGATACATAATATAAAATTATAATAATGAATTCCTGTCTGTCTGTCTGTCTATCTGTCTGACCCTTATAGAGTGAGTAACTACTGAACCAATCGGCGTGAGAATTTGTATGCAGGTGGTTTTAGGGCTGGGGAAGGTTCTTATGATGATTTGAGATCACTCCCCCTCTGGAAAGGGGGGCTCCCATAAAAATAAACACAAATTTCTGCATAACTCGAGAACTAATCAAGCAAATGGAACCAAATTTTTGAAGGCAAGAAATGTTTCTAACAGAAACAAGAAACGATTTTTGATCTTGATAATAACATACCAGCAAAGACTCAAAGCTATTCTGTGAGAATTATTTCAAAATATTTATGCTGGTTCATAACCGTTAATCCATACTTTAATTATTTATTCTAGCTTTCCGAAGAGTCTAGGAGAAAAATTGAGACGGTGCTAACAACGGCAGAGATGAAAGAGTTTGCCAAAGGGAGAATACTCTCAAGGTTCGCCGCTGATGTGATTGGTTCAACAGACAAGACGTTGAAGAAAAACTGTAATTTGATAATTTGACAACATATTGTCGGAACACTTCTACTGCACGTAAAAAATGTTACCGGATAAAATTTTAAGTTAACGAATATTTTCCTTTGTTGTATACCCTATGGTTTGTACTACTGTAATCCATGTTAAATTTTATTATTGAATTAATCTTTCAGCTGTCACAGAGGATGGTGCTGTTATTCTGATAATTAGGAAAAAAACAGTTCAAGGTACACTTATGGAACAACTACATCAAAACCAGCTGGGCCTGGGCTGCAGGTTCAAAGATGGTTAAGTTGTGCTTGATGCAAAAACAATCTACAAGATGCAAATATCATTGCATGTTACTAGTGCGTCGAAAATGCTATTGGTTTTTGTGAATGCACATAATTTGAACGATTTCATAACCGAAGAAATTGTGTATGATCCGCAATATTTTGCAGACAAGCTAGAAAATAAACTTCAGGTTTTCTTCGAAAATGCTTTTATCAAAGAAGTTGTTAAGCAAAATGTGGTGTAAAATTAATTGAAATAATAAAATACTATTGTAATCTAGAAAAAAACTTAAATTTTTATAGTTTAAATGAAAAAAAGGTTGAAGAAAGGCTCCCCTCTTTATAATGGGGTGGGTGCAGAAAAGAAAGGGTACCAGAGGTAAAAATGGGGACCATAGAGAGAGCCACTTTAGGGGGAAAAAAAATGAGTTAGCGCTCAACTTCCAAACCGACCAGTCGATTTATTCAGACGAGTAGTTTTCGGAAGTCGTTCACAGACTATAAAATAACGTTTTTTGCCATTCTTTTCCTGTGCCACATTAAGTATCGCGTTCGCCTCCGTCGGGACGTCACAATCCGCGATGACGCGTCGCGAAAATACGTTCCGTGTGGACTATTCACAGTTTCCGAAGCATCTTTCCCATGACGAAATCCACAAATTCGTCGCGAAAGAACTTGGTCTTACGCGTGAAAATGTGCTTCAACTCCAGCCGAGCAGACGGTTGGGATGTACCTTCGTGAAGGTTAACAACCTCGAGCTAGCCGAGAAGATCGTCGAACAACACGATGGCAAGCACGAGTTCGTGTTTGACGGAAAGGCGTACAAGCTGCGAATCACGATGGAGGACGGCGCAGTGGATGTTCAGGTTCTCGATCTGCCCGAAAATGTATCCAACGAACAAGTTGCTCTTTTTCTCGCCGACTACGGCGATATCCTCTACGTTCGTGACCTACTGTGGGAATCCCGATGCAATGATTTCGGTGGTGTGAAAACCGGCGTCCGTGTCGCCCGTGTAGTAGTCACTCAAAACATTCCATCCCTCGTTACGATCCAAGGCGAAGAAACTGCAGTGGGCTACAAGGGACAGCGGCAAACCTGTTTGCATTGCCACGAATTTACACACATAGGAATCCCATGTGTGCAAAACAAAAAGCTGTTGGTACAGAAGCTATCGGCGGACCTATCGTATGCTAACGTGGCGAGAAGAAAACCGACTACAGGTCAACCGTCCAAATCGGTGACAAACGAACCAAATCCGAATCCGACAGCTACACGGAAACCGTCATCGGGTATGACAATTCTACAGGCAACAAAGCCTGTAAACGAAAAACCGAAAAATCTCCCTACAACGAGTGAGACACGAGTGTCTCAAGCTACACAACAAAAAAACACGATGGCACCTCCCGCCTCCCCTGCTGTTACCAAACCGACAACAACGCAAGAAACCGTGCCCCCGATGAGCACCACTCAATCCCATCGCAGAACCGATGACAGCGAAACGGACAGCTCACTAGCATCACAAGCCTCGAACTTTCTTCGACGATCGCGTCGGCATCCACCGGGAAAGAAAATGAGACACTCCGGAGAAGACACCACCACCGCTGATTACGAACACGCCCAAAACCTCGATGCTCAAATTTAATAAAAATGGAGTACGTCAGCTGTAATATCGCAACCATTAATATAAATACAATCACCAATCAAACAAAGCTAAACGCCTTGCGCACATTCGTCCGCACAATGGAGCTTGACATCGTGTTCTTGCAGGAGGTCGAAAACGATCAGCTTACTCTCCCTGGCTACAATGTTATCTGCAACGTTGACCATGCAAGGAGAGGAACGGCAATTGCACTCAAACAACACATAAAATTTTCACACGTAGAGAAAAGTTTGGACGGGAGATTGGTAGCTCTGCGAGTACACAATACAACATTGTGTACTATATATGCCCCGTCTGGTTCCCTTTTGCGTGCCGAACGGGAGAGATTTTTTAACAACACAATAGCATATTATCTTCGACATCATACCGATCACATCATACTCGGTGGGGATTTCAACTGTGTGATTCGACAATGTGATGCAACCGGACAAAACTCGAGCCCAGCTCTTCAGGCTACCGTTCAGCAGCTGCGCTTTCACGATGTGTGGCAACAACTTCGGCCGCGCGAAACTGCATTTACGTACATAACACACAACTCCTCGTCCAGACTTGATCGATTCTATGTCAGCGCAAACCTCCGAGAACAGCTAAGATCAACAAATGTCCATGTGTGTTGCTTTTCTGATCACAAAGCTGTTACCATGAGAGTCTGCCTTCCTATTCTCAATAGAGAACATGGTCGTGGCTTCTGGTCCCTCCGGCCACATCTTCTCAGTACAGAAAACATTGATGAATTCCAAATACAGTGGCAATATTGGACTCGTCAACGCCGTAACTACTCTTCGTGGATGGAATGGTGGCTGTCGTGTGCAAAATCTAAAATTAAATCGTTTTTCCGAAGGAAATCCAAACAGGCATTCGATGACTTCAATCGCGAACAGCAACGTCTCTACGAGCTATTACGACATGCGTACGACAGCTATCAAACAAACCAAGGCATGCTCACTACCATCAACCGTATAAAAGCTGAGATGCTCTCGCATCAAAGACGCTTCTCGGAAATGTTCGTTCGAATCAACGAAACTTTCGTTGCTGGCGAACCATTATCGACTTATCAGCTGGGTGAGCGAACGCGCCGTAAAACCACCATCGAGAGGCTGCGAAACGAGAGGGATGAAGAAATCGACGATGAAACTGCTATCCAGACTCATATGGTCCAATATTTCAGCGAACTGTACGCTCGTGAGCACATAGAAGATGGAGAGAACACCAGATCGTTTGACTGCGAGAGAGTAATCCCCGAGCAAGATGCTATGAATGAAGCTACAATGGATGAGATCACAACTACCGAAATCCTTTCCGCCATCCGCACAAGTGCATCAAGAAAGTCTCCAGGTCCCGACGGCCTTCCTAAAGAATTCTACCTGAAAACATTTGATGTGATACATCGAGAATTAAATCTCGTTATGAACGATGCTATCCTATCAAATTTTCCCACCCAGTTTGTGGACGGAGTGATCGTCCTGGTAAAAAAACGTGGTGGAGCAGACACAGCAAGATCCTACAGACCAATTAGCTTGATAAATGTCGACTACAAGATACTCTCTCGAATTCTGAAGCAGCGGCTCGAAAATGTACTTCGTGCACACAATATTCTTACCGATTCACAAAAGTGCTCAAATACCGGTCGAAATATTTTTCAAGCCACACTCGCAATAAAGAACAGGATAGCACATCTGAAAGCAAACAGACAAACAGGCAAATTGGTCTCTTTCGATCTCGACCATGCATTTGATCGAGTGGACCATTTGTTCTTGTTCAATACAATGCGAGCTCTGGGTATAAACACATCACTGGTAGACTTACTTTCCCGGATAGCCACAAATTCTTCTTCTCGCTTGTTAGTAAATGGACACCTCTCAGAAGCTTTCCCGATTCAGCGATCGGTACGCCAAGGGGACCCTCTTTCCATGCACTTGTTCGTTCTTTACCTGCATCCCCTCTTGCAACGTTTAGAGCAAGTGTGTGGAACAGATTTAATTGTTGCCTATGCTGATGACATCAGTGCGATCGTAACCAGTGTTAACCAATTGGACGAAATGAGGGACTTGTTTAGACGCTTTGAAAGAGCAGCAGGTGCGCGTTTAAATGAATCCAAAACAACATCAATCAACGTCGGATTAATCTACAACCCTCTGTCATTGACGTGGCTTCGTACCGAAAACAGCATAAAAATTCTTGGTGTGATTTTTGCCAACTCGATACGACAAATGGTAAAGCTCAACTGGGACTTACTTGTGACAAATTTTTCTCGACAAGTATGGCTGCATTCTCTACGCAGCTTGTCATTACATCAAAAGGTTACATTATTAAACACCTTCCTGACGTCTAAGATTTGGTACATGTCAGCTAACGTACACCCGACGACAGCACACGTGGCGAAACTAACGGCCACCATGCGGAGTTACCTCTTCCGTGGCACTTTTGCCACTATTCCTATGCAGCAATTGGCGCGCAGTAGGGAGGATGGCGGTCTTAACCTACATCTACCAGCAATGAAATGTAAGGCGCTTTTGATCAATCGTCACTTACACGAGATCGAATCGCTTCCTTTCTACAATTCCTACATCACCCAAGTAAATTCTCCCAGAACAAATTCCATCACAGACCTGCCCTGCTTGAAGATAATCCTGAGTAACATTCAAAATTTCCCCTTCCAAATCCGACAACACCCCTCCTCTGATCTCATCCATCGATTTTTCAAAAAACTCACAGACAGACCGAAAGTGGAGATAGCAAACCCAGAAATCAACTGGCCCCGTGTGTGGAACAATATAGCTGCTCATGATCTTTTGTCTTCGCAGCGTAGTATTCTCTTCATTTGGGTAAATCAAAAAGTACCTCATCGACGGCTGATGCATATAATGAGGCGCACGGATGGAGATCAATGTACACATTGTACTACAGCAGCTGTTGAGACCATTCATCACAAATACTTCGTCTGCCCTAGAGTACACGATGCCTTCGAACTACTCAAGCAAAAACTATACTCGCTAAATGGAAGTAGGCGATTTTTCCAGAGTGAAGATCTCATGCGACCGTTACTAGACAGAATTTCACGAACAGCTAGAACAAGTATTCTGAAGATATTGTGTGTTTATATCACCTTCATTGATAACAATAATGGCAGGTTAGATGTAGATAATTTGAAATTTAACATTGAAGTCGGAGTTTAATTAATTATATACTTAATTTTACCTAAACAAAAATCGACAAATAAACGAATTTTACAAAAAAAAAAAAATACCCTATGGTTTGTACTACTGTAATCCATGTTAAATTTTATTATTGAATTAATCTTTCAGCTGTCACAGAAGATGGTACTGTTATTCTGATAATTAGGAAAAAAACAGTTCAAGGTACAGCTTATGGAACAACTACATCAAAACACATCTGTGACTGAACAACGGGTTCAAAGTTGGTTAAGTTGTGCTTGATGCAAAAACAATCTACAAGATGCAAATATCATTGCATATTACTAGTGCGTCGAAAATGCTATTGGTTTTTGTGAATGCACATAATTTGAACGATTTCATAACCGAAGAAATTGTGTATGGTCCGCAATATTTTGCAGACAAGCTAGAAAATAAACTTCAGGTTTTTCTTCGAAAATGCTTTTATCAAAGAAGTTGTTAAACAAAATGTGCGTGTCAAAATTAATTGACAATAATAAAATAGTATTGTAATCTAGAAATACATAACCACCTTAAATCTTTCTATAGTTCTCTAACCCGAAAAACAAGATTTTTTTTTTTGATTCCATAAATTTTGTATTTGTTTAAAAACTAATTACATAATAATTAATTAAATTTCAACTTGTAAATGAAAAACTAGTTCATCTACGTCTACAGCGTTATCACAACCAATGATAAAGGTGACGTAATTAATAAAATATTTTAGAATTTCAATTTTCTGTCTTCTGCTCGTGTTGAATAATGCAGGGTGTATAAGGTCGTCGAATGAGAGTCTCCTCTGGCCGCCAAGGATTGATGTTATCACTCTCTGCAGATGAGTCCACGCCGCCGTCACTCGTGTGCACTCACTCAATTTATGTTTCAATGTCTCTGTTGCCCCGTTGCAATGTTCGCACTGTTCGTTGTCTGCTCGACGAATTGTGTGCCACAATACTCTATGCTCTAACTTTTCATTGACGAGTAGATACCAGCAGCTACGCTGGCTTGAAGAGAGGCTTTTGCTTCCGATGTTGCGCCACACGCGCTTCCAGTTCACTGTAGGGTGTCGTAACATCACTCTGGGTTGGTCTGTTTGGTCGAGGAAAAAACGATGGATTTGATTGGAGGAAGGATTTTGTTGGATTTGTGGAGGCAAGCGAGGGTATGTTTGCAGGATTGTTTTTAGGCAGGGAAGATCAGCAGGGGGGGGGGGGGGGGTGAGGGGATCTGTTTGAGTAATAAAGGAATTATAAAAGGGAATGGAGCCGATCTCTTGTATATGCCGATTGATCAGCAGCGCTTTTGCCTTTAGCGCTGGCAGCTGTAGATTTAATCCTCCTTGCTCACGTGGTCTTGCTAATTGCTGCATTGGAACACGCGCTGGATGCCTTCTCCACAAAAATGTCCCCATGGTGGATGTTATTTTGGCGGCATGAACGCAGTACATCGGTAAAATGGAACAAAGGTACCATACTTTGGCCGTGATAAAGGTGTTAAGGAGAATTACCTTTTGGTGTAGGGTAAGTGTGCGCAGCGAATGTAGCCACACCTGTTGCGCTATTTTGCCAACCAGCATATCCCAGTTAAGTGTGATCATGCGTCGAATCGAGTTTGCAAATATCACACCAAGAATCTTTATCTGGTTTTCGATTCTTATCCAATTAGCTTGTATCGGGTTCCCATTCACGAAGCCGACATCAATGGACGTCGTTTTGTTGAGGTTGAGTACGGCTCCAGATACATGTCCAAAGCGACGAAACAGATCACGCATTGTTTCGATCTTTCTTGCCGATGTAGTGATGACGCTGATATCGTCTGCATATGCAACGATTAGGTCGCTGCCACACACTTGCTCGAGGGAATGTATCAGTGGATGTAGGTACAATACAAACAAGTGCATTGATATTGGGTCGCCTTGTCTCACCGACCGTTGGATAGGGAACGCTGCTGTCAGGTGCCCATTTATCAATAGGCGAGAGGATGATAGTGTTGCAATCCGGGAGAGCAAATTCACGAGCTGGCTGTTTATACCGAGGGAGCGCATGTTCTCAAATAGAAATGAGTGCCTTACTCGATCGAAGGCATGGTCTAGATCGAATGAGACCAGCTTACCAACCTGTTTACGCGCCGTCAGTTGAGCGATCCTGTCCTTCAGAGCCAGCGTGGCCTGAAAGATGTTGTTGTGTGCGTTGGAGCATTTTTGAGAGTTGCTGATGATGTGATGTGTTGACATGAGAGCTTCCAGGCGCGTCTTCAGGATTCTGGAGAGCAGCTTATAATCGAAGTTGAGAAGAGAGATTGGGCGATACGAGCCTACAGTGTTACCATTTCCTTTCTTTTTCACCAACACGATAATACCGTTTACAAATTCCGATGGGAAATTAGATGCTAATGCTTCATTTAGCAGGAGGTTGAGCTCCCGATGTATGACATCAAAAGTGCGAAGGTAAAATTCTTTCGGAATTCCGTCTGGCCCCGGTGATTTTTTGGAAGCGCTCGTCTTGATCGCCATCCAAATATCCGTCGTGCTGATCTCGTCCATGCATGCTGCGTTTACTACATCGTTTTCTGGGATTAGCTGGTCGCACTGAAAATCTACGTGTTGTGCTACTTCATCAGCAGGCTCCGAGTATAACTCAGAGAAATATTGGTGTACGTGGTCTTGAATGGCTTGCGAATCTTCAAATATCTCCCCTTGGTCGCCGTCCAAACGAGCTATCGTTGTCCTTTTCCTTCTTCTTTCCCCAAGCTGGAATACGGATATTGGTTCTCCTGCTACAATTTGCTCGTGAATGCGTACAAAGGCTTGCGTGAACCGTCTCTGCAGAGCGAGCATCTCTCCCTTCAGGCGGTTTATAGTTGTAAGCATCGACGGATTCAAGTAGTAGCCATCGTAGGCCCGTCGCAATTGGTTGTACAGAGATTGCTCCGCATGACGGAAATCATCGTATGCTTCTTTAGATTTCCAGCGGAAGAAACTAGCGATTTTTGGTTTGCCATACGCCAGCCACCAGTCCATCCAACTTCGGTAGTTGCGTCTTTGGCGAGTCCAAAACTGCCATCTTGTTTGGAGCTCTGCTATGTTCTCGTTGGTAAGGAGATGTGGACGGAGTGACCAAAACCCACGTCCATGAGCTTGACCTAGGTGAGGTAAACAAACTCGCAAAGTTACAGCCAAGTGATCGGAGAATGAGCATGCATTTGTGTTTACAGTTCGTAACTGCTCACACAGTCCTCTGCTGACATATATACGATCCTGTCTTGATGAAGAGCTGGCCGTAATGAACGTATGACCAGGGTCTCTGGGACGCAGTTTTAGCCACACATCATCAAGCTGCAGCTGTTGTACGGTGGCCTGGAGAGACGGACTTGTATTGTGCCCCGTTGCATCGCACTGCCGCAACACACAGTTAAAATCGCCTGCGAGAATTGTGTGCTCGGTGTGGTGTCGGTGGTAGTAGGCAATTGTATTGTTGAAGAACCGCTCTCTCTGGGCGCGGTATGCTGATCCAGACGGGGCGTAAATACTACAAAGTGTGGTATCATGAACTCGCACGGCGATTAGGCGACCATCTAGACTCCTCTCCACATTAGAAAATTGTATGTGGTTTTTCAGGGCAATGGCAGTTCCTCTTCTCGCATGGTCAACGTTGGCGATGACATTGAAGCCAGGGAGAGTGAGTTGCTCGTTTTCCACTTCCTGAAGAAAAACGATGTCTAGCTCCATTGTTCGGATAAGTGCGCGAAGGTGCGTCAAGCTTGGTCGTGTTCGTAATGTTGTTTATGTTGATGGTCGCAATATTATAGCTGGTGAAGAGGACTGTTTATAAATTTGAGTCTCTGTTGTGTGGTGCGTTGCCATCATCACAACCTGTTGGTCTTTGTGAGCGTCTGCCTGTTGGTCTTTGTGAGCGTCTGATGGACGTTGATGAATCGGTTTCGATGCCGTCGGTTGGGGGTTCATAACTTCACACCTGGTGAGGAGCCGGAGAGATAACTCTGTAAACCGATCCGAGAGTGGCAACATTCCAGCCAGAACTTCAAGACTCATGGTGTGAGTCGAGTGCATGCAACCTAACGCGATACGAAGACACCGATACTGAATACGTTCCAGTTTGAGGATGTGCGACCGAGCTGCTGACTGAAAACAAAAACTACCGTATTCTATAATCGACAAAATCGTTGTCCGGTACAACGTTAGAAGATCTTGCGGATGAGCTCCCCACCAGGTCCCGGTAATTGTGCAGAGAAAGTTGATCCTTTGTTGGCACTTTCGCTTCAGATACTCAATGTGGGATATCCAGGTGCACTTTGAATCGAACCAGACCCCAAGATATTTAAATGACATAGAATGAGTTATCGGTGTACCCAAAATTTGAAGCTTCGGTTGTGCAGGGTTATGCTTCTTAGAAAAAACTACCAACTCAGTTTTCTCTGTAGAGAATTCGATACCTAGCTCGAGAGCCCAACTAGAAAAATTGTCTAAGGTATCCTGTAAGGGTCCTTGCAGATTGACCCTATTGGGTCCCGTGACAGACACTACACCGTCATCTGTAAGTTGTCTCAACGTACAGTTGTCACTCAGACAACCGTTAATGTCTTTGACATAAAAATTATACAAAAGGGGGCTTAAACATGATCCCTGGGGGAGACCTAGCTAAATCGAAAAGCTGTACAGTTTCCACGAGAAAAGCGCATATGTTTCTCTGACAGCAAATTGTACAAAAAATTGTTCATTAATGGAGAAAAACCACAAGCGTGGAGTTTATCTGAGAGAACTTCAACAGATACTGAATCAAAAGCCCCCTTGATATCCAAGAAAACAAAAACCATTTGCTCTTTTTTAGCAAAAGCTAACTGAATCTCTGTGGAAAGCAACGCGAGGCAGTCGTTCGTTCCCTTACCCCTACGGAAACCATATCGAGTATCTGAAAGCAGGTTATTCGTCTTAACCCATTTGTCCAGACGGAAAAGGATCATTTTCTCCAACTACTTTCGAATACAAGATAACATCGCGATAGGTCGATAGGAGTTGTGGTCGGACGCGGGCTTACCAGGTTTTTGAATGGCAATAACTCTCACCCGTCTCCAGTCATCCGGTATAATGTTGAGAGCCAGAAACTGATTGAACAAGTGCAACATGCGCCTCTTAGTGACGTCTGGAAGGTTCTTAAGCAAGTTGAACTTGATTCTATCAGCTCCTGGAGCCGTATTGCCACACGAAAGGAGTGCGAGAGAGAGAGTTCTACCATTGAAAAAGGTTGGCTGATCTCATCTATCGAATTCGTGGTTTCGCGAGGAAACATATGTGCTGGCACAGAATCTGGACAAACTTTTCGCGCGAACTTGAGGATCCATTGTTCCGAATACTCCTCGTTCTCGTTGTTCGTAATTCTGTTACGCAATCTTCGCGCCGTGTTCCAAAGGGTATTCATCGGCGTTTCACGCGGTAGCCCGTCCACGAATCTTCGCCAGTAACCGCGTTTCTTGGTCTCGATGAGGCTCCTAAATTCTCGTTCGAGAGCCGTGTACCTTTCGAAGTGCTCAGGTGTTCCACGTCTACGAAAAACTTTGAACGCATCGGACTTTTTGCGGTAAACCTCGGTGCATTGCTGATCCCACCATGGGGAAGGAGGTTTCCTGCGAAATGACGTTCCTGGAGCTGGTCGAGTTTGAGCTTGTAGCGCGCTTTCCAAAATCAGGTTGGAGAGGAAGTTATATTCCCCCAGCGGTGGAAGCCCTTCTACCGTTGTTACGGCTTCATCTATTGCTGTCTTGAACCTTGTCCAATCGATATTACGAGTACGATCATACGTGACGTTGATGGATTCCGGCAGAGTGAGCCCGGTGGCAACCGAAATTTTAATAGGCAAGTGATCACTACCGTGGGGATCCTGGATTACATTCCACGTGCAGTCCAACGATAATGAATTCGAGCAAAGTGTGAGGTCTAACCTATTGCCAAGTGAGGATCGACCAGCCAAGCGTGCAATTTCTCCATTGTTGAGAACGGTCATATTGAAGTTGTCACTGAGGTCATATATCAAAGAAGACCGGTTGTCATCGTATAGTTCTCCCCAGCCTGTACCGTGAGAGTTAAAATCTCCCATGACCAACCGCGGAGCAGGAAGAACCGAACAAATATCTGAAATTTGTTTCTGGTTTATTGAGGCTCTAGGAGGAATATAAACGGAAGCAATGCAAAGGCTTTTATTTTTAATAACAGCCTGACATGCGACTACTTCAATACCTGGAGTTTGAGGAAAATTCACTCTATAGGAGGAGTAGCACTTTTTGATCCCCAAAAGTACTCCTCCTCCACGTGAATCCTCACGATCAAGCCGAATAATGTTGAAATCGTGAATCGGAAGATCCATTTCGGGTGAAAGCCATGTTTCACAAAGAGCAAATTCATCACAACCGATATTGTGAGCTAAAAATTTAAATGATTCCAATTTAGGAATAAGACTTCGACAATTCCACTGCCGACCTTTTTTGGTAAATTATCCATCGAAGGAAATGATAGCTGCAAGGAGGGGCCACTTTAATGTTAATTTCTTCAAAAAAGTTTTCACAGTGGGAAGCATTGCCATAACAATGCCTTTAAGAGGGTCAGACATTTCGAGGTACTTGAAAATACCTTCCACAATATCATCAAATGAGAACAGCCCAGATGAAAAGGGGGCTTCTGTTCTTAAAATTGGGGCATCAGGGGTTTTGGATGTCCCCGGGAGAGATGGGAAATCCTGTGTGTAGTTGGCACTTCGAGAACCAGGATGATTAAGATTATCCTTATTTCCACTGCTCTTTGAATTGGGCATGTTGATTTGGGGCTTCTGTTCAGCGACTTTCCCTGCTCGGATGCGTATTCGCTTCCGTGAAGCACCTTCCGGAAAACTGAAAGATGTCCCCTCCTCAATCAAGTCCGAATCAGACTCGTCATCTGACAGAGGAGCAAAAGGATTTGTATTGATATTGGGTGGCGAGGCTTTCTTAAGCATTTCTGCAAAAGATTGCCTTGAACGTTGTTTTAGAGAACGTTCCAATTTTTCCCCGCGTTGTTTGTACGCCGGGCATGACGAGAGACCATGGGGAGGAGTTCCCTTGCAGAAAACGCATTTTAGTGTGTTATCTGCACAGGGACCAGCCTCATGTTTCTCCCCGCAAGTTGAGCAGCGTGCTTTATTGCCGCAATGGGAGGCCGTATGCCCCATCTGCTTGCAGTTTTGGCAGATCATTACCCGGGGTACAAATAACCGCACAGGTAGCCGAAGTTTGTCCAGTTCTGAGTAGTGAGGAAAGGCAGAGCCAGAAAAGGTCACCCGAAACGAGTCTGTGGGGGTAACTTTTTTCTTACCCTCGCTGTGCGATATTTTAACTAACTTTCTTACTTCCAGTATCTGAACTGGGGGGAGCAGAGGGTTCTTGAATCGGCCAACCGCCCGCTTTTCCAAAATTTCAGGGCACAGACTTGCCTCTGTGACCACTCCTACAATCTCCACATCACGAGCTGGAATATAAACTCGATATTCCAGTGTAAAATGCTGGGAAGAAGCAATCTTATTAGCCTGCTTCAGGTTAGAGACGACAACGCGGAGTTTATTAAATTTAACTTTCGTGATCTCTGTCACGGCTGAGAATCACTTCGTCAAATCAGTAGTTATTTGGTACACATTCAGGAGTTTAATTTTGGACTGAAAGTAGACAACCCATGGACCGACCGAGTCCATTGGATAAGATCGCAGTCGGAATTTTGTGTGTGCCTCCCCATCATCAGGTGGCAAAGGCACTTTTTCAGCTAAACCGTCCATGTCGAAGAAACCTCTTCAACATGCACGATTTGCCTTACTCGTGGGAGCGTTGAACGCTCCCAACAATTTAAATCACACACAAACACAAAATAGGAACACACACAAATTAACGCTAAACTCTAGTGGGATAAGAGACAGGGAAAAAACTTAACTAATATTACTGATCTGTTGCTGCTGCTGCTGCTGCTGACGCACCGTATGCCTGAACGTCGCACTTCTATGCGGGCAGCGGGGAGCGGTGCGCTGCGTGGGTGTACGGGTGTATCCGATCGCCTTCGGGTGCACTCGCTCGACGATGTCGGATGACCGTTGGCGATGTAGTAGTGTATCGCTGGTTAGCGTCACCACGCAGAGATGAAGCGAAAATGAGCGGGATGATAATTCGCCAGCAAGCACTGCTTGATTTTCTTATTTCACTGAAAAACCACACTGCCTTCTTAAAAAAAAAACTCACTTTCACTCCTTACACTGAAGTGAAAAGATTTTGAGAAAAAAAAACTAATTATTTCCAAGGATCGCACTCGAATAAATCTTCCAAAATAACGGAGCGCTGGATCGAACGAACTTTCTTCTTTTGCTGAACGAAGTGATATATATGAGTTGAGAACGCGGTTTCCTAGCAGTAAATAAATCACCGCCACCAGCACCTCGATTAGCACAAGAAACACCACAACCACCACCACCAACAACAAGAACAACAGTATTCACCCAGATGCATCGTGTCAACCGGCTGATGCATATCGTCATATCGGTACGTCAGCATTCTTCATTCAGGCAAGCGAACGAGGACGGATTACATAAAAAGATAGTGCAGCAAATTCTAGTAAATAACTTTATGTGGCTTTATTTTGAACCTCGTTTGTTATCCAAATTTATTTGTTGAAATAAAGTTAGTTCGGATTGGAAGTTAAACGAAGCAACATGTAGGGAAAATGTACCTATATTAATCTCATCACTTTGCAATTCATCCTACTTGAAATAAAACGATATACACGTGACAGGATTAGTTAGTAATGTTTTTTGTAGTTATTTAACGTAAGCAAACATTATTAGAAAACGAAACCGATCCTTCAACTGCCCAATTGTTTGATGCATCGTAGGATGAATAAAGGAACAATGAGATTAATATGGGGGCAGTTTCCCTAGTTGCTTTTTTTAAAAATGAAAATATATTATATGTATTTATATATATAAATATTATATATTCAATAATCGTGTGATGGTAATGAGCAACCAGTTGACTGCAGTAACACCGAGATAAGTTGCACAATTTATGAAAAAAGGGGAGGTGGGTCTGATATTTTCTTACAACTCTTGTTTTTCATGTTAGAGAACTATAGAAAGATTTAAGGTGGTTATGTATTTTTAGATTACAATAGTATTTAATTATTGTCAATTAGTTTTTGACACGCACATCTTGCTTAACCACTTCTTTGATAAAAACATTTTCGAAGAAAACCTGAAGTTTATTTTCTAGCTTGTCTGCAAAATATTGCGGATCATACATAATTTCTTCGGTTATGAAATCGTTCAAATTATGTGCATTCACAAAAACTACAAGGTACAGCCCAATGGGGTTGTGCGCAAAGGTGACGTAGGACTACGCAGCAATCTAATTCCCGTACACGTCTAATCTAATTCCCATCCGCTAATTGATTTAAGTCAGTCCTGAAAAGGGCCAAGAACATTCTATTGTAAACTCTTTAGAAAGCATATGGTGGCTCTTAATTATGATTCGGCCCGGTTGTATTTTCTACGATGGTTGAGAGAGCCACTATCTCTAACGCGTAGAAGATATTTATGAATCTGTTGGTTCATTAGTTGTTCAACGCGCTTTGCCATTTACTCCGGGAGGTGGCGTTTAAAGCAATGTCATGTTCAGCCGGGGCGCGGTAATGGAAATTTCAAACAGCACAAGAGAAAAATTCATCCAAACGAACTCTTCAGTTGGCAAACTAATTTGGTCGTCCTGAAAAGGACGGATTTAATTGACGGGGGAGAAACAGTTCGCGATTGAACTTGGGCTTTCTCTCTTGGTTCATCTCGCGGGATGATTGATTCTTGTCTCGTTGTCACGGGCGGCTTTTTCCCGCCAACTTGTAGGCTTCAGCAGCCATGTTTCTCGCAGCGAGGTTGACGGGAGCATCGGCAACAACAGCCAACTGCACCAACGCCTCTCTGGGCAACGACTGCTCGCCGCCGCCAACTGCGATCCTACAGCCTCTGCACAGCTTAACGACTGTCGTAAGACTGAATCAAAATGTTCTGCTAAAAGCTATTAGGTAAAAGCATCGGATGCTAGTGCACGAAAGAAGGCGGTACCAACGAAGGCAATGTGTTACAAATTGCATCAAAGGGGACGAACTTCAATTATTGCGCCACAATAATTAGTTTTAATTATTACACGCAAGACGGATGATTTTCTTAACCGAACCTTTCCTAATTTGCTTGCCACGGCCAGCAACTAATCCGCTATGCATAGCTAGGAACTACAACGAACTCAACCACATGGTCGGTCTGAAGTGACGCAGTTCGGCTCGAATTTCGTACGTTGGTTGTTCAACGTTCTTTGTCATTTACTACGAGACGCGGCGTTTAATGAATGCTATGTTCAGCCGGGGCGCGGTAATTGAAATTAATTTCAAACAGCACAAGAGAACATTTCTTATTATTTTATTTTCGTCAACAGATAAAAATGTTCATCCCAATGACCCTTTAAAAAATTAAATTACATACGAAAATTAACAAAACTTAACAAAGACATATACGAAAACAACGCTTATTAACATCACGGGATACATTAAAATCAAACACATTATAGCAGCTGTTGAAAACGCGGCACATGCTTTGCACAGGTTCGTGTTTTCCGTAGTTGGTCCTTGAGTGCCGGAACACGAAGAACTGTTGTAAACGGAGATTTCGTCGTCGAGTGTTGATGGTCAAGAGATCCAGTAGAACGGAACAATCAACATTTCCTTGAAGCAGATCACCAATGAAACACGCTTTGGCTACCATACGCCTACCTTCCAACAGTTCCAGGTTGATGAGCTTGCACCGACTTTCATAACTTGGCAATCTGCGAGGGTCTTGCCAGCAAAGATGTCGCAAAGCAAAGCGTATAAACCTTCGCTGAACAGCTTCGATCCTCTGGACTGCGTTTTGGTAGAAAGGGGACCAAACGATGGCACAGTATTCCAAAAAATTTCAACCGAATAAACTCTTTAGTTGGCAAACTAATTTGGTCGTCCTGAAAAGGACGGATTTAGTTAACGGGAGAGAAACAGTTCGCGATTGAACTTGGACTTTCTTTCTTGGTTCATCTCCTCTTCATTGCGGGTTTCATTCCATCTGCAGGTGACGTGGGATGATTGATTCTTGTCTCGTTGTCACGGGCGGCTTTTTCCCGCCAACTCGTAGGCTTCAGCAGCCATATTTCTCGCAGCGAGGTTGACGGGAGCATCGGCAACAACAGCCAACTGCACCAACGCCTCTCTGGGCAGCGACTGCTCGTCCAACTGCAGATCCTACTCTGCACAGTTCCACGACCGCCGGAAAATTAAATCAAAATGCGAAGGTGTACCCCTTATATAACATTCATGGCTGCCTGGGAGACGTTCCTTACTTAACTATGAAGTCTGTGCGCGGAAAGTACTGTGCATTTTGTAAATTTACTCTGAAAAATCGATATTATAAGACATCACTTCATATTTGCGTTAATTTTATTAGTTGCATGTTAAAAATCAATAGTTTGAAATATTTAAATCGAAGCGTAGAAAATGTTCCGTGCAAACATTTTGGAAATCAATCGTGGAATGACTTAGTTATTAACGTTCAAAACCTATATATTTTTCGTGACGTTCCAAATTTTCGCAATTCGAACGTGTAACCCAGTATTGAAAACACAGACGTAGTCCTACGTCAAAACCAATAGCATTTTCGACGCACTAGTAACATGCAATGATATTTGCATCTTGTAGAATGTTTTTGCATCAAGCACAACTTTACCATCTTTGAACCTGCAGCCCAGGCCCAGCTGGTTTTGATGTAGTTGTTCCATAAGTGTACCTTGAACTGTTTTTTCCTAATTATCAGAATAACAGCACCATCCTCTGTGACAGCTGAAAGATTAATTCAATATTAAAATTTAACATGGACTACAGTAGTACAAACCATCGGGTATACAACAAAGGAAATTATGATATTGGTCAATGAAAATATTCGTTAACTTAAAATTGTATCCGGTTACATTTTTTACGTGCTGTAGAAGTGTTCCGACAATATGTTTGTTCTGTCGGAGTTGGTTCCATGTTGTCAAATTATCAAATTACAGTTTTTCTTCAACGTCTTGTCTGTTGAACCAATCACATCAGCGGCGAACCTTGAGAGTATTCTCCCTTTGGCAAACTCTTTCATCTCTGCCGTTGTTAGCAGCGTCTCAATTTTTCTCCTAGACTCTTCGGAAAGCTAGAATAAATAATTAAAGTATGGATTAACGGTTATAAACCAGCATAAATATTTTGAAATAATTCTCACAGAATAGCTTTGAGTCTTTGCTGGTATGTTATTATCAAGAACAAAAATCGTTTCTTGTTTCTGTTAGAAACATTTCTTGCCTTCAAAAATTTGGTTACTGTAGAGAATAACAAGCAAATAAAATATTTATTAAAAAAAAAACATATATCTTCATAAATTCATTCAATGGATCTCGATATGTGAATGATATTATCTCGACGGAATAACACTTCAATACAACATATATACATATACATTGTTTTCACATTAACTTGTGAATGGACATTTGCGACATGACCAGCAGCAGAAATGAGCAGCCTATAAACAAGCAGTGTCATATTCGCGCCAAAAAACAACACACGTGATACGCGCAGCTAATCAACCAATCGGCGAACAAAAAAAAAAACCGCAAAAACGGCGAGCTTTAAAAAAAAGCAGTCCCCCCCCCCGATAGTCTTACATCATTATCAGTTTATCTTCCATCATTGTTAGACGTGTTCGTGAGTAATAGTGAAGTCAAATTGTTTAAGCGAGAAGAAATCGCAGCCTGCTGCCATGGTGCGCAGGCGGAAAAATCTACCCAAAGAGTTTGCTGATGTCACGGCTAGTACGCCGGAGCAGGCAAACATCAATAAGAAAACCTGTAACGACAACGAATCGTATCGAACGGAAATCTTATCTCGGAACCGCTACAGCACCGGCGGAACTGCGATAAATGACAGCGACCTCGACGGATTTGGTGATGAATCGTTAAATCTCCAGCTGCTGCAGGATCAGCGACCAGCCACAATCAAGATTCCTCCCCTGATGGTGAAATCACTCAGCTTGGACAAGACGAAGCAGACCATGAAGGCCTTGAAAATCGACGCGTCATATAAAATCTGTCGCATCGGAATCAAAGTGGTACTCACTTCAAAGCAGGACCACCAAAAAGCCAAGGAGTTTCTCGACAGAAATAAAACGGAATACTTCACCTTCGACACCCCGTCGGAGAAACCGTTTAAGGCAGTCATCCGTGGTTTGCCCATCATGGACGTAGCCAACATCAAATCCGATCTGGAGCTACGATACAAGCTCAATCCACTAGCGGTTTACCCTATGGCAAGGCACAACAGGGAAAGGGAATACCGTGACTGCTTGTACCTAGTGCACTTCCCGAAAGGATCAGTGACACTGGGTGCACTAAAAGCTTCCAGAGTAATCGAGGATGTCATCGTCTCCTGGGAGGCCTACAGAGGAACAAACAAGGACGTGACTCAATGCATGAGGTGCCTGAACTTCGGACACGGCACACGAAACTGTCGCTTGAAACCAAGATGCAATCTGTGCACAAAAGACCATCTAACAGAATCCTGTCCGGTTGAAGGCGCTGTGGCATACAAATGTGCCAACTGCGGTGGTGCTCACCGCTCTAGCGATCGCACATGCAAGAAACGCGAAGAATACAAGAATATTCGGAAACATGCATCCACCACCAACCAACCAGGCAGAAGAAGAGATCGTACCCAACCTCCCTGTTTGGATGAATTTCCACCGCTACAACCGGGAAACCAAAACCGCTTTCAGGATGGGCCGCGGATCCAATGGAGAACGCCGCTTTCAAACCAGTTGCAAACTGCAAGATCAACTTCACCAAAACCGCCACCTGGCATGCAGTACACCCAACAACCTCGTGAGCCAACTGCACACGAAGACTATTCAGCTGGCGCCCACCCGCTCTTGTACACGGCAGCTGACCTCCAACACATTCTCAACGAGATGTGCGATAAACTCCAGCAGTGCTCCACCCGATTGGAACAAGTTCGACTAATTGGAAACCTTGTGTTGACTTATGGATACTAAAGACCTAAAATTGCTTCTCTGGAACGCCCGCGCAATATCTCGGAAAAGCACCGAACTATTGGATTTGTTGATTCGTCAAGATATCGACATTCTTGTAGTCACCGAAACGCACCTGACGCCTGGTAAGAATTTCCACTTGCCGGGATACATCATCACCAGACTGGATCGTGCGCACTCAAGCGGGGGTGGCGTGCTAATTGCAGTAAAGACCAGTATGAAATTCATCATCCAACCACACTACAAAACAACTATCATCGAAGCGCTTGGAGTAGAAATTAAAACAAACATAGGTGAGTTATTAGTCATCGCTGCTTACTGTCCGAAGCAGTGCAGTAACAGCAACGATACTAGCAGAACGTTCAAGAACGATCTGGCAAAATTGACCAGATTTAGAAAGAAATTCATCGTCGCCTGTGATCTAAATGCCCGCCATGAAGCCTGGAAGAACCACCGGAGAAACAAAAACGGAGAACTGCTGTTCAAAGACTCTCAACTGGGGTACTACACCGTCAACGGCCCTCTTGATCCAACTTTCGTATCGCCTGCCGGCGTACCTTCAACTCTCGACTTGTTCCTGACCAACGCCGATTCCATCATCAGTGACCCGGTGACCATTGGTGAGTTAAGTTCCGACCACTATCCCGTCGAGCTCCAGATCAGATCCACCCCATCGATCAGACCAAAATTGCTTAGGAAGGATTATCACCATGTCAACTGGATCGAGTTCCAAAGAAGAATCGACCACCACATCAACACGCTGGCTCCCTTGACAACCACTGAAGATGTCGACCGTGAACTAGCGAAAATCCTGGATGCGATAGCAGCAGCTGAGGAACAGTGTGTCAGACGAGTCCCATCATCTGTAAGTAAACCAACACAAATTGACCCAGTAACAAAAATTCTGATCACCAAACGAAACACGATTCGACGACGGTTCCAAAGATCAGGTAACTTACGCGAGAAAAATATAGCGACAAGGCTCACAGAGTTAATCCGCGGCAGGATCGCTGAACTGAAAAACACCAATTTCCAAAATAACCTCTACAAATTAGATTCTCGTTCTACTCCCTTCTGGAAACTCTCAAAAATATTAAAAACCAAACCACAACAAATTCCTCCATTGAAGGTGAACAATTCACTCCTGATATCTCCAATAGAAAAATCAAATGCAATAGCGCAACACTTTGTTGCTTCTCACAACCTTGGCAGTAGTATGATTGGAACAAATAGTACAGGAAACACTTACGACACTCAACAACACTCCATGTTATGTACCAGAAAACAAAAAGATTACTGTTAATGAAATAAGTCTAGTACTCAAGTACTCCAAAAATATGAAAGCACCAGGGTTTGACTCTGTCTTCAATATTGTTTTAAAACATTTAAGCATCCACACATTGACGCATCTCACCAATATTCTCAATAAGTGTATGGACCTGCAGTACTTCCCGTCTTCCTGGAAATGTGCGAAAGTGGTACCTATACAAAAGCCGGGTAAAGATCCTACATCTCCGTGCAGTTACAGACCAATAAGTCTTTTGTCCTCACTAAGTAAGGTTTTTGAGAGGCTTATTCTCGATCGTTTACAAGTCCATATTAGCGACAACAGAATCATACCAACCGAACAGTTCGGCTTTAGAAAGCAACACTCTACTTCACATCAGCTTGATCGAGTTACTCAGTTTATAAAGCATAATAAATCTGTAGCAAAATCCACCATTATGGTACTATTAGATGTAGAGAAGGCCTTCGACAATGTATGGCATGAAGGTCTTCTCTACAAACTCTATAGGTATAATTTCCCTATATACCTGATTAAACTGATACAAAACTACCTCTCTGAAAGGAGTTTCAGGGTAGTACTGAATGGTGGTTCATCAGAGACTAGTCCTATTCCAGCGGGAGTCCCACAGGAGAGCTTGCTAGGGCCAATACTGTACAACGTCTATACATCAGACATTCCACTGCCCCCAGACGACTGTCATTTGTCGCTTTATGCTGATGATACTTCAATCATGGCGAAAGGAAGACATACCAGAGGTACAACCAAAAAGCTACAAAACTATTTGAACACTATAACGAACTATATGCAAGTCTGGAAAATTAAAATTAATAATAACAAAACTCAATCTATTTTGTTCCCGTACAATAACTCAGATAGATTGCATCCTTCTGCAGATTGTAAAATAAAATTAGCAGGAAATCTTGTGGAGTGGTCTTCGGAAGTTAATTTGCTAGGGCTCACACTCGATAGCAAACTCTTGTTCAAGTCACAAATTGAAAAAAACTATAGCCAAATGTAACTTACTGTTGAAAAAACTATATCCTCTAATAAGCAGAAACTCTAAGTTATCAATTTTGAACAAATCCGCAGTATATAAACAAATTATACTACCAGTAATACTCTACGGCTCCCACATTTGGGATCATTGTGCCAAGACACACAAACGCAAATTGCAAATACTGCAAAACAAATTTTTGCGACTAATATACAATTTATCTAGGTATACTAGAATCAATACAATTCACGAAATTGCAGAAATTAAACTAATAGAAGAACAATTAGCACAAATCAAACAAAAATATGTAGCAAAATGCCAAATTTCTGAACATGAAATGATCAGTGGGCTATATCCACATTAGGCTAAGTAGTATTTAGTATTTAGATTAGGTTAAATTTACATAAATGACCATCAATGTATGACATTGGAAATGAAAATCAAATCAATGAAACAAAGAAGAAAACAAACCTGAAACTCAAGAAAACCAAAGATGTAGGCGGAAGCAAATCAATTAAAATGTAAACTAAACAGAGATTGTTAAAAGAAAGGAAATAAAACATGATTTAAGTAAAAAAAAAAAAGTCCCGATATTATTTTTAAGGGAAGGGAAAAAAAAAATAAAAGTTTTTTTTTATGGAGGATCCTCAGTCTGGCAGTGCACATGGTGATCAGACCACCAAAAATCACGACAATGGCGCAGCAGGAACTGAATCTACGTCATCTTCCAAACGGTGAGTATAATCAAGTCTTCATAATCTCATAGCAGAAGTGTAAACGGAACTGTAGTCGAGGCAGTATCCTGAAATTTGATTGATCTCTGATAGATAAGGCAGAGTATCAAGATCTAAAAAAAAAAAAAAAGAATTGACTAGAAAAAGGAGCTGTAGTCGAGGCAGTATCCTCATATGAAAAAAAAAAAATTATTGAAGTACAAGCATCCTCTGATAGTCAAGGCAGAGTGGAAATCAACCATTGATTTGTTTCAACAGAATAAATGAAATTGTGTCTCGCTCGTTACAGGACAAAACCGAACTCCAAAAAAATATCAAGAAAGCGGCTGCTTGAAGAACTTTTAGCAGCGAGAAATGAATTGGCTTCTATGAGGTCCGAAAAAGAACAGTTGCTTCACGTAATGGAAGGCAACAGCACAAACAATGATGAAATCAGACGAACTACTACATCAAACGTTGACGAGTCTGACTTTGATTCAGCTGAAGAGGGAACATCGTTCACTTTTCCGGAAGGTGCTTCAAGGAAGCGAAGACGCGTCCGCCCACGGAAAGTTGCCCATTTCAAAAAAAGGTGGGAAAAAGGAAAATCCAATTCCTCCTGGTTTTCGTAGTACTAACTACACCCAGGACTTTCCATCTCTCCCGGGGACATCCAAAACCCCTGAAGCCCCTATTTTAAGAACAGAAGCCCCCTCCTCAAGTGGGCTGTTCTCATTTGATGACATTGTCGAAGGTATCTTCAAGTACCTCGAAATTACTGACCCTCTTAAAAGCATTGTTCTTGCAATGCTTCCCTCAGTGAAAACTTTTTTGAAGCAATTGACAATTAAGTGGCCCCTCCTTGCAGCTATCATCTCCTTCGATGGATAATTTTCCAAATGAGGTCGGGGATTTGATCACTGTTGTACAGTGGAATTGTCGAAGTTTGATTCCTAAATTGGAATCTTTTAAATATTTAGCTCACAATACCGGTTGTGATGCGTTCGCTCTTTGTGAAACATGGCTCTCTTCCGAAATCGATCTTCCTTTTTATGATTTCAATATTATTCGTTTTGATCGTGAGGATTCACGTGGAGGAGGAGTACTTTTGGGGATCAAAAAGTGCTACTCCTTCTATAGAGTGAATTTTCCTCCAATTCCAGGTATTGAAGTTGTCGCATGTCAGGCTGTTATTAAAAATAAAAGCCTTTGCATTGCTTCTGTCTATATTCCTCCTAGAGCCTCAATTAACCGAAAACAACTTTCAGATATTTGTTCGGTCCTTCCTTCTCCACGGTTGATCATGGGAGATTTTAACTCTCACGGTACAGGCTGGGGAGAACTGTACGATGACAACCGGTCTTCCCTGATATATGACCTCTGTGACAACTTCAATATGACCGTTCTCAACAATGGAGAAGTAACACGTTTGGCTGGTACATCCTCAGTTGGCAGTAGATTAGACCTCACACTTTGTTCGAATTCATTATCGTTGGATTGCACATGGAATGTGATTCAAGATCCCCACGGTAGTGATCACTTGCCCATAAAAATTTCGGTTGCCACCGGGTTCAATCCGTCGAAATCTGTCAACGTCACGTATGATCTTACCCGTCACATCGATTGGACAAAGTTCAGGACAGCAGTAGATGAAGCCGTAACGACGGTAGAAAGGCTTTCACCGCTAGAAGAATATAACTTCCTCTCCAACCTGATCTTAGACAGCGCGCTTCAAGCTCAAACTCGACCAGTTCCAGGGACGTCATTTCGCAGGAAACCTCCTTCTCTATGGTGGGATCAGCAATGCACCGAGGTTTACCGTAAAAAGTCCGACGCGTTTAAAGTTTTCCGTAGACGTGGAACACCTGAGCACTTCAAAGTATACACGGCTCTCGAACGCGAGCTTAAGAGCCTCATCAAGGCCAAGAAACGCGGATACTGGCGAAGATTCGTGGACGGGCTATCGCGCGAGACGTCGATGAGTACTCTTTGGAACACGGCGCGAAGATTGCGTAACCGAACTACGAACAACGAGAGCGAGGAGTACTCGGACCAATGGATCCTCAAGTTCGCGCGAAAAGTTTGTCCAGATTCTGTGCCGGCACGGATCATTCCTCGCGAAACCGAGAATTCGATAGATGGGATCAGCCAACCTTTTTCAATGGTAGAACTCTCTCTCGCGCTCCTTTCGTGTGGCAATACGGCTCCAGGAGCTGATAGAATCAAGTTCAACTTGCTTAAGAACCTTCCAGACGTCGCGAAGAGGCGCATGTTGAACTTGTTTAATCAGTTTTTGGAGCTCAACATTGTACCGGATGATTGGAGGCGGGTGAGAGTTATTGCCATTCAAAAACCTGGTAAACCCGCGTCCGACCACAACTCCTATCGACCCATCGCGATGTTATCCTGCATTCGAAAGTTGTTGGAGAAAATGATCCTCTTCCGTCTGGACAAATGGGTTGAGACGAACAACCTGCTTTCAGATACTCAATATGGTTTCCGTAGGGGTAAGGGAACGAACGACTGTCTCGCGTTGCTTTCCACAGATATTCAGTTAGCTTTTGCTAAAAGAGAGCAAATGGCTTCTGTATTCTTGGACATAAAGGGGGCTTTTGATTCAGTATCTGTTGAAGTTCTTTCAGATAAACTCCACGCTTGTGGCTTTTCACCATTAATGAATAATTTTTTGTACAATTTGCTGTCAGAGAAACATATGAGCTTCTCTCATGGAACCTCTACAGCTTCACGATTTAGCTACATGGGTCTCCCCCAGGGATCATGTTTAAGCCCCCTTTTGTATAATTTTTATGTCAAAGACATTGACGGTTGTCTAAGTGACAACTGTACGTTGAGACAACTTGCAGATGATGGCGTAGTGTTTGTCACGGGATCCAATGGGGTCGTTCTGCAAGGACCCTTACAGGATACCTTAGACAATTTGTCTTCTTGGGCTTTAGAGCTAGGTATCGAATTCTCTACGGAGAAAACTGAGTTGGTAGTTTTTTCTAGGAAGCATAACCCAGCACAACCGAAGCTTCAAATTTTGGGTAAGCCGATAACTCATTCTATGTCATTTAAATATCTTGGGGTCTGGTTCGATTCTAAGTGCACCTGGAGATCCCATATTGAGTATCTGAAGCGAAAGTGCCAGCAGAGGGTCAATTTTCTCTGCACAATTACCGGGACCTGGTGGGGAGCTCATCCACAAGATCTTCTAACGTTGTACCGGACAACGATTTTGTCGGTTATGGAATACGGTAGTTTTTGTTTTCAGTCAGCGGCTCGGTCGCACTTCATTAAACTGGAACGTATTCAGTATCGGTGTCTTCGTATCGCGTTAGGTTGCATGCACTCGACTCACACCATGAGTCTTGAAGTGCTGGCTGGCATGTTGCCACTCTCGGATCGGTTTTCAGAATTATCTCTCCGGCTCCTCACCAGGTGTGAAGTTATGAACCCCCAGGTGATCGAAAATTTTGAGAAGCTCCTTGAGTTGAATACTCAAACTCGCTTCATGACCTTGTACCGTTTGTACATAACACAGGATGTCAGCCCTTCGCCGAACATTTCCAATCGTGTTTGCTTCTCTGATTTCGACAATTCGGTTCATTTTGATTTATCCATGAAGCAAGAGCTTCATGGAATCCCAGAGCATCATCGTCCTATGATTGCTCCTGTGATATTTGCTGCAAAGTTTGGCCAAGTTAATTCCACTAAATCGTTCTTCACTGACGGATCTTTGATAGAGGAGTCAGCAGGCTTTGGTATATTTAATGAAATTTATAGCGCCAATCGTAAACTTCAAGCTCCTTGTTCCGTATATGTCGCTGAATTAGCGGCAATACACTTTACGCTAGAAATTGTTGCCTCATTAACACCGGATCAGTACTTCATTTTCACGGATAGTCTCAGTTCTACAGAGGCTATTCGCTCATTGAGGCCGGTAAAGCACTCCTCGTATTTTCTCATGAAAATACAGGAGCTTCTAAGTGCTTTATCTTCGCGTTATTTTACCATCACCTTTGTATGGGTCCCATCTCATTGTTC
Source organism: Aedes koreicus (assembly GCA_024533555.2). Classification (NCBI taxonomy): domain Eukaryota; kingdom Metazoa; phylum Arthropoda; class Insecta; order Diptera; family Culicidae; genus Aedes; species Aedes koreicus. The sequence goes on from JAHHFK020001150.1 coordinate 97,168, forward strand.
AATTTCGGGCAATGAGAAAGCGGACTCGCTTGCAAAGGTGGGCGCTATGGAAGGCGATATTTGTGATCGACAAATCGCCTTCAACGAATTTTTTCCTATTTTTCGTCAACAGTCACTCGTCAGCTGGCAGTATAAATGGAGTAAAGGAGATTTGGGGCGATGGCAACATTCTATCATCCCAAAGGTGTCGAAGAAATCCTGGTTTAAGGGGATGGATGTGGGTCGAGACTTCATTCGTGTCATGTCTCGCCTCATGTCCAATCATTATTCTTTGAACGCTCATTTATACCGGGTTGGGCTGAGCGACAGCAATCTCTGCGAGTGTGGACAAGGCTATCAGGACGCAGATCACGTTATTTGGTCTTGTGCTGAACATCGTGGAGTCAGATCGGAGCTTTATGATTCCCTTCGGGCTCGAGGTAGACAACCCAATGTGCCAATTCGAGATATTTTGGCTGTACGTGATTTGGAGTACATGAAACTCATTTATGTGTTTTTGACTAACATTAGCCTTAGATTGTAGTTAGTTTAACCTGTATGTTTACTATAAGTTTTTTTTTATCTGTGTATGTGTGTTTTTTTTTTCTTTTTCAAAAAATGTTCAAGTCAAAAGTAAACCATAAATTGTATAGTTATAAGTTTTTAGATAATTTAGAATTTAAATTTAATGTGTTATGTAAACCATACCTTAAATTCCCACCCTCTTTCCCATCCGTAATTTGTAATTCCTATTAACCTCGAGACGGCCGCGAGTAATCGGCTATATCCTCCTAACTTTAGTTTTAAGATAAATGATGTATATAAATATGAAAATTTGGCTCTGTAAAGTTGATTCGATTGAGCCTGTACAAATAAACGATTATTTTTAAAAAAAAACTACATCAAACGATCAGCAGGCAACAGGAAATGAGTCGCTGTTGGCCACGATGAACCACATGTCCCTTGGTTCATTAAATATTCCGGAATGCAAACCATCGGACGGTGAGACTGACGTTGACAAGAAGGCCTACGAGCACTGGAAGGAGATTATTACTGCCTCATTCAACCTTGTCCATGCCACTGATGAACATGCGAAGATGGATATCTTCAAAATCAAAGCCGGAACGTAACTACTGGAGGTAATGCAGGGTACATCGTCCACTGCAGACATGCCTGATGAACGCAACCTTCCCTTTTCTAATGCCATCGCACGATTGGATAAATTTTTCGGGTCAAGGACTTATATCATCGGCCAACGAGGAAAGTTGATGAACACCGTGCAATTGAAAGGAGAGTCGAACATTACCTTTGTACGACGAGTGGCTGCCGCTGCTAAGTTATGTGACTACAAGGGCGAGGAAGAAATGGAGGCTATAGTGCGCACAATTGTGAAAGGAACTACCGATAGTCGTGTACGTATTCTAGCTCATAGGAACTGGGTCAACCAAGGCGATATGAATAGTTTGATCGCCACGGTTCGAGATCGAGAGATGGAGATTTCCAACGAGGAAGAGTATCAAAAGATGAACCGTCAAATCAGCAGTACCATAGCGGCAGTATCGCTACCTACAGATCCTCGAGGTCAGTTTCGCCGTGCAATAGGACCAAGATTCCGGGGAACTCAACGAGGAAGAGGAGCGTATCAGCGTGGACAATGGCACAATCAAGGTCCATCTAGAAGTGCTTGCTGGCGATGTGCCAGCGTGTATCATGGACCTGCTGATTGTCCAAACTTGGACAAAGTGTGCCATAATTGTAACCGCCGAGGTCATCTAGCCCGCACTTGTTCAGCCTTGTCTCGACAAGGGATAAGCCAGAAGCGTCCACACGAGGAACCGGGAGAGGAAGAACCGAGGCCAAAGCTTGCAGCAATAACACAGAACGGCGAAGATAACACGGACAAGGTACAGGACAATGTTAAGATAGAATAACATCAAACACTTGAAGCTTTCTTATCTCACATCTCAGTTGATTTTGGATTCCTGTATACCATAAACTAAAAAAAAAAAAAAAAATAATAAGATAAATACAATAACTAAAATGAAAAGTGGATCAAATCAATATTTAATTCTTTAAAGAAAATCTCCGTATTTGTGTTGGTAATTGGCTTAATATAGGAGATACTTTGGTTCAACGTTGCATTTTTAAGGGTAAAGAAAAAATCATAATTGATGGGTAGGAGATAAGGGGGCTTGTACGGTGGATATTCTATGAATCGAAATCAATTCTGATAATCTGCACGTTTACAGGACCTAACAGAAGACGATTTAGAAAACGCTCCAAGCCCAGCCCGCACTTGTTCAGCCTTGTCTCGACAAGGGATAAGCCAGAAGCGTCCACACGAGGAACCGGGAGAGGAAGAACCGAGGCCAAAGCTTGCAGCAATAACACAGAACGGCGAAGATAACACGGACAAGGTACAGGACAATGTTAAGATAGAATAACATCAAACACTTGAAGCTTTCTTATCTCACATCTCAGTTGATTTTGGATTCCTGTATACCATAAACTAAAAAAAAAAAAAAAATAATAAGATAAATACAATAACTAAAATGAAAAGTGGATCAAATCAATATTTAATTCTTTAAAGAAAATCTCCGTATTTGTGTTGGTAATTGGCTTAATATAGGAGATACTTTGGTTCAACGTTGCATTTTTAAGGGTAAAGAAAAAATCATAATTGATGGGTAGGAGATAAGGGGGCTTGTACGGTGGATATTCTATGAATCGAAATCAATTCTGATAATCTGCACGTTTACAGGACCTAACAGAAGACGATTTAGAAAACGCTCCAACTACCCATCGTACCGATATGCATACTAATCGTAAGCTGATATGCGCTGTTCCTTCTTTTAATCCACCGATAGAAGAAGATGCTTATGTTGTTGCCCGCGTAGCCGGGACATGCGTCACTTTTTTCATAGATTCTGGGGCTCAAGTAAATACCATTGAAAAGAGAATATGGGACAAAATGGCTCAGAATAAGTCCATAGTAGACAAACAACATAACATTTGTTTCAAGTCGTATAAAACGCTGCGTGCGTACGCGTCACCAGGGGAAATAAAAGTTATAGCCACCTTTTCGGCTAAACTATACATTTCTAAACAGAGACCGCTCTATATAGAAAAGTTTTACGTAGTTGACGAAGCGCGATCACTACTGAGCTTTCAAACAGCATCCCGTTACAGTCTGTTAGACGTTGGGTTGAGAGTTCCGGTTGGCGGATATGAAAATATCTGGAAATGTGAGCTCGCCACAGTACATGCAGTAGCAGAAGAATTTCCGAAATTTAACGTTCCACCAGTATTAATTCGCTACAATACAGATATGCCTCCAGCTAGAAACGTTTATACACACATTCCAGTCGGATTTAAAAGGTTGGCCCAGCAGAAACTAAGTGAGCTCTTGTCAACTGGCATAATCGAACTGGTTACGGAAGATATGGATAAATCCTTTTTTTCCTCGTTGCTGGTTGTGCCAAAAGGAAAGAACGACATTAGACTGGTCATCGATTTAAGAGGCCCGAATAAATGCATTCATAGGACGCAGTTTAAAATGCCAACTTTTGAATCCATACTAATGGAGTTGCATGATGCAAAATGGTTTTCAACCATTGATCTAAAAAATGCATTCTTTCATGTCGTCCTAGATGAACGCTGCAGACATTTAACAAATTTCTTCTCAGGCGATGCATTATACAGATGTCGTCGACTTCCTTTTGGTTTATGCAATGCTCCAGACATCTTTCAAGAGATTATGCAATCCGTCATACTGTCGGGATGCAAGGGCACGGTCAACTACCTGGATGATGTTCTAGTATTCGGCCAAACAAAGGAGGAACACGACAAAAACCTTACAGAAGTTTTGAAACGTCTTGAAGATCACAATGTCAGAATCAATCAAAGTAAATGCTTACTTCACAAACAAGAGGTGACGTTTTTGGGCTTCAATTTAACGGCTAGTGGTTTCAGTTTAGAGGACAAAAAAATTAAGGCTATTCAACATTTCCGTAGACCTAAGAACCAAGATGAAGTCAGAAGTTTTTTAGGATTAATCAACTACATCGACAGATTCATTCCGAACCGGGCAGATAAGACTTGGCGATTAAGAGAGCTTGCGAGAGCAGAACGGTTCTACTGGTCGGAGGAGTTGGACAGAGAGTTTGATTACTTAAGATGCAACGCCTGGATGACGATCAAGACTTTGGGTTACTATAATAAGAGTGATGAAAAGGGACACTCTTTGGATGTTCCTCAGCGTGGTGGGGGGGCGTTCGTTTTGTTTTTGTTAATCAATATAAAGGAAAGGAGTATGGGTGTGGAATCAAAATTGGTGGTTAAAAAAAAAAAAAACCCAAAAAAAAAAGGGGTTGGCTGGGGGGGGGGCGGTTCTCCAACTATCTGATGTGTACAACCTTTAAAATAATATCAGACGCTAAATCCAATGAATTTATTTTTGGAGGCCTGCATCGAATCGGTAAAAGGACAATTTCACGGGCAGAAGCCTGGGCACTCAGACTGCAACCATACGATTTTGCAGTCGAGACTGTTCCAGGTGAAATGAACATTGCAGACGCGCTCTCAAGATTAGTGATCGACAATAAACCAGTTGAATCGTTCGACGACTCTTCCGATGGGCATTTATTATTTGTCTTCGACACGGGAAACATGGAGATAAGTTGGAATGAAATCGAATTGGAAGCTGAAAATGACAAAGAACAGATGGACATCAGAGAATCTATTAAAACTGGTACGTGGAAGACAGATTTACGAGCCTTCGAATGCCAAAGCAAGAATTTACGGATACTGGGTGCCCTGATTTTCAAGGAAGATCGGGTCATATTACCATTCAAATTAAGGACAAAAACAATGGATCTAGCTCATCAGGGTCATATAGGAGCATCGGCAATGAAGCGAATCTTGCGTTTTCATTTTTGGTGGCCTGGGATGAGTAAGGAAGTACAGAAGCATATAAACAGATGCAATACATGCCTAAGACTGTCTAAGAAAAATGCACCACTCCCATTAACATCTAGAGAACTGCCACAAGGACCATGGGAGATCCTGCAAATTGATTTTTTCACCGACAAAGATTTTGGTCATGGAGAATTTTTGGTGGTTGTTGACACATATTCCAGGTAAATCCATACGATAATATAGCTTGCTAGATATAAACTAACTGCACATTCATTTGGGGCTCTAGATACATTCACGTCATCGAAGTAAAGAACATCGACGCCGACTCCGCACTAACGAGAATTTTCGAAGTATGGGGTTACCCATTGGCAATACAGAGCGATAATGGACCGCCATTCCAGAGCGATAAATTCGTTAAGACATGGGAAGGCAGAGGCATAAAAATTCGAAAATCTATTCCGTTGTGTGCACAATCGAATGGGGCGGTAGAAAGACAAAATGTTGGAATCAAACACGCTATGGCAGCCGCCAAATTGGACAACACCAACTGGAGAACGGCACTAGAGAAATACGTTCATACGCACAACAAAGTCCGGCCACTGTCGCGTTTAGGAGTAACACCTTTCGAGTTATTAGTTGGATGGAAGTTTCGTGGGACATTCCCCAGCCTATGGGAACAAAAATCTACACAACTTTTAGATCGTACTGATGTCAAAGAGAAGGATGCGATTACCAAACTTCAGAGTAAAAATACGCAGACTACCAACGAAGAGCTAGAGATTCGCCCATTCAAGTTGGGGATACAGTTTTAGTCGCTATTCAGAAAAAGCATAAGTCGGACCCGCAATTTTCGGCCGAGAGATTTGCGATTATTGCAAGAGATGGAGCAAAGGTGATAATTCGGAGTGAAAAAGGGATTCAATACTCTCGCAACGTTCAGGACGTTAAAAAAGATCCAGAATGTCAGCAAGAGCCACCTAATGGAACAGTCAACGAAGATAACGAAATGGAAATCACCAACACAGAAATTAAAAATCGCGGAAACAAAACTGGTATCGAACTTGAGGACAACACGAAAGTAATTGAGCGACCAAAGAGAGAAACAAGAAAACCACACAGATTAAACGATATGTTACTGTACAATATTTTTGAATAATAATAATAATAATAATAATAATAATAATAATAATAATAATAATAATAATAATAATAATAATAATAATAATAATAATAATAATAATAATAATAATAATAATAATAATAATAATAATAATAATAATAATAATAATAATAATAATAATAATAATAATAATAATAATAATAATAATAATAATAATAATAATAATAATAATAATAATAATAATAATAATAATAATAATAATAATAATAATAATAATAATAATAATAATAATAATAATAATAATAATAATAATAATAATAATAATAATAATAATAATAATAATAATAATAATAATAATAATAATAATAATAATAATAATAATAATAATAATAATAATAATAATAATAATAATAATAATAATAATAATAATAATAATAATAATAATAATAATAATAATAATAATAATAATAATAATAATAATAATAATAATAATAATAATAATAATAATAATAATAATAATAATAATAATAATAATAATAATAATAATAATAATAATAATAATAATAATAATAATAATAATAATAATAATAATAATAATAATAATAATAATAATAATAATAATAATAATAATAATAATAATAATAATAATAATAATAATAATAATAATAATAATAATAATAATAATAATAATAATAATAATAATAATAATAATAATAATAATAATAATAATAATAATAATAATAATAATAATAATAATAATAATAATAATAATAATAATAATAATAATAATAATAATAATAATAATAATAATAATAATAATAATAATAATAATAATAATAATAATAATAATAATAATAATAATAATAATAATAATAATAATAATAATAATAATAATAATAATAATAATAATAATAATAATAATAATAATAATAATAATAATAATAATAATAATAATAATAATAATAATAATAATAATAATAATAATAATAATAATAATAATAATAATAATAATAATAATAATAATAATAATAATAATAATAATAATAATAATAATAATAATAATAATAATAATAATAATAATAATAATAATAATAATAATAATAATAATAATAATAATAATAATAATAATAATAATAATAATAATAATAATAATAATAATAATAATAATAATAATAATAATAATAATAATAATAATAATAATAATAATAATAATAATAATAATAATAATAATAATAATAATAATAATAATAATAATAATAATAATAATAATAATAATAATAATAATAATAATAATAATAATAATAATAATAATAATAATAATAATAATAATAATAATAATAATAATAATAATAATAATAATAATAATAATAATAATAATAATAATAATAATAATAATAATAATAATAATAATAATAATAATAATAATAATAATAATAATAATAATAATAATAATAATAATAATAATAATAATAATAATAATAATAATAATAATAATAATAATAATAATAATAATAATAATAATAATAATAATAATAATAATAATAATAATAATAATAATAATAATAATAATAATAATAATAATAATAATAATAATAATAATAATAATAATAATAATAATAATAATAATAATAATAATAATAATAATAATAATAATAATAATAATAATAATAATAATAATAATAATAATAATAATAATAATAATAATAATAATAATAATAATAATAATAATAATAATAATAATAATAATAATAATAATAATAATAATAATAATAATAATAATAATAATAATAATAATAATAATAATAATAATAATAATAATAATAATAATAATAATAATAATAATAATAATAATAATAATAATAATAATAATAATAATAATAATAATAATAATAATAATAATAATAATAATAATAATAATAATAATAATAATAATAATAATAATAATAATAATAATAATAATAATAATAATAATAATAATAATAATAATAATAATAATAATAATAATAATAATAATAATAATAATAATAATAATAATAATAATAATAATAATAATAATAATAATAATAATAATAATAATAATAATAATAATAATAATAATAATAATAATAATAATAATAATAATAATAATAATAATAATAATAATAATAATAATAATAATAATAATAATAATAATAATAATAATAATAATAATAATAATAATAATAATAATAATAATAATAATAATAATAATAATAATAATAATAATAATAATAATAATAATAATAATAATAATAATAATAATAATAATAATAATAATAATAATAATAATAATAATAATAATAATAATAATAATAATAATAATAATAATAATAATAATAATAATAATAATAATAATAATAATAATAATAATAATAATAATAATAATAATAATAATAATAATAATAATAATAATAATAATAATAATAATAATAATAATAATAATAATAATAATAATAATAATAATAATAATAATAATAATAATAATAATAATAATAATAATAATAATAATAATAATAATAATAATAATAATAATAATAATAATAATAATAATAATAATAATAATAATAATAATAATAATAATAATAATAATAATAATAATAATAATAATAATAAGAAGAATAATAATAATAATAATAATAATAATAATAATAATAATAATATATAATAATAATAATAATTAATAATAAAAATAATAAGTAGAGGACAGAGGTATTGTAGAGAATAACAAGCAAATAAAATATTTATTAAAAAAAAACAAACATATATCTTCATAAATTCAATCAATGGATCTCGATATGTGAATGATATTATCTCGACGGAATAACACTTCAATACAACATATATACATATACATTGTTTTCACATTAACTTGTGAATGGACATTTGCGACATGACCAGCAGCAGAAATGAGCAGCCTATAAACAAGCAGTGTCATATTCGCGCCAAAAAACAACACACGTGATACGCGCAGCTAATCAACCAATCAGCGAACAGCAGAACAAACTGCGAAAACAGCGAGCCTTTAAAAGAAGCAGTACCGCATCCCGATAGTCATTCATCGAACGAACGGCGAAACGAACGGAAAGAAAAGTAATAATAACAAAACACGAAACGCGAAGCAAGCCAGCAGCCGACGCAGTGAAACCAACAGCCCCAGCGAGACCAGCAGCACAGCGAGACCAGCAGCCCAGCGAGACCAGCAGCCCAGCGAGACCAGCGGCAACATCAGCACCCACCAACTGAGGGTTTTTTTTAGAGTTCCCCTCAGCGTGGTGATCCGTGCTTGATACACACAAACCAACCAACGACCCGAAAAGCGGGAACCGCCAGCCTACGCAGCAAGACCAGCAGCCCAGCGAGACCGGCAGCCGACGCAGCGAGACCAGCGGCTCAGCGAGGCCAGCAGCAACATCAGCACCAACCAACTGAGGTTTTTTTTAGAGTTCCCCTCAGCGTGGTCATCCGTGCTTGGTACACACCAGCCAACCAACTCGACGAAAAGCGAGACAAGCAACCACAACAGCACCAAATAGCTGAGGGTTTTTTTAGAGTTGTCCCCAGCGTGGTCATCTGCGTTTGCTACTCGTAGTGAACCTATCCGACTGCATATGGAGGATCCTCAGTCTGGCAGTGCACATGGTGATCAGACCACCAAAAATCACGACAGTTACATTTGCTTGATTAGTTCTCGAGTTATGCAGAAATTTGTGTTTATTTTTATGGGAGCCCTCCTTTCCGGGGGGGGGTCATCTCAAAACAACAAAAAAAACCCCCCCCCCCCAAAAACCCCCGCCATACAAATCCCCCCCCGATTGGGTGCTGTGGTTCTTCACTCTTTAAAGGGGGACAGAAAGAAAGGAAAGGAGGAAAGAAAATAATTATTATAATATTATATTATGTATAGATAGATATATATATTTTCAATAGTTTACAATTGTTAAACGATAACTTTTGATAGACTTGATACGCGGAAAAAATTCCAACCGATTGATTTAAACATTTTGAAAATCTTAAGTTATAGGCGTTTAATTTGAAACGATATTTCGTAACGGGCGCTATTTTCAGATTTTCATTTGACCCTACCTTTGCCGTAAGACGAAGTCTACGCAAAAAAAAAGATCCGAATAGACAGACGGATAAATCTCAAAAACTGTATATCCATTAATGCTATTTTTTTAATTATAAAAAGCATGTGATAATCACACTATTAAAACTCATTCATGAATGAAATCATTCTCTAGTTGCGTATCTTTGTGATAACACTTATCTGAAGCTAACAGAGGAATATTTGTGAGATCTGAAATCCACTGATCCTCAAAACACTGGATCGTTTCGACGGTGGTCGATGGTCGTATTCCGTTTAACCGGAAAGGTCTGACGAGATGAAATTCTCATTCAAATCACAACAATTTTTCCACTCATTAGAAGTAACGGTAGAAAAACATTTGAAAATTTGTTCACTGAATAATTCCTCAGTTGATGATGGTGCACAATTCCAATTAACATTTTTATCTTCACGTTCACAAACACTACTCACTGGATCATCGACAAACAGAACACTTTGATCCGTTGATGAGTGTCCTGGATCCTCTTCTGGAGCTATTGAATATCGAACCAACGATGAATATTCTTCCTGATCACTCCCGCTCAACTGTTCCTGCGCAAACCGCTTCGTTGCTTCGCGAATTAACGCCGCCCGTTGTGCTTTGCTTTTCTGCGGCATTACTACTCACCGGAATTTAATTCAATTATTGACAAAGTTACGCTCGGTCTGTGCAAAGATTGTTTACAAGTTGATAGGAAAAAACTGGGCGGAATGAAAATATCAGCAGACGTGCATTGTTGCCAGCTCAGGGTAGAATATTATTTCTATCAAAATTGTTGCTCATGGTAATGTTACATAGCAAATATTATGCTTCCTACTCAATAAATATATTATAAGACATCGAAAAACATCTGGCACAACATGTTTTGTACAGATGTATCTCAGTTTTTGAACATGCCAAAACCCATCAGTTAAAATTATCAAGATGCAAATCTGGCAACTGTCGATGATCGATGATTCTCTGTCTCGCTTGAAGCGTAGTTTGTGTGATGTCTAAAGTGTGGCTTATATTAGGCCATATGAATAAAAACGAGTAATTACTCACAAGCAAACCAGTTTGAGTAAAGTAAACTGTTTGAGTATTTGCTCAAATTCGTATGAATAAGTTGTACTTTACTCGGCGTAAGTTCGAATTTTGAACATAGCATTTGCTCTGTCAAAAAAAAAATCTTGTTTTTCTTAAGTAGAAAAAAGCATTGTTGATAAATAAAAAATAATGGTCTGAAATAACACGGGAAGATGTCTGACGATTCCTTCAACGAGGAGTATTTGGAGGATGAACAGAATCACAGTCACAGTAACTCTATTCTATTTACCAATATTTCAAATATGCTAACTATACGCTATTTTCTTTCTTTTTAGATGAGGATAGTGAAAATGGAAATCAGAATCCAACAGGCAGCGAAACTACGATTTTCTGGCATCCTTTGGAAAAGCTCTTCTGGGAAAATCTCAAACGCCGTCAGCGAAGCAGAAAAAGACATGTCCGTTCAGCTAGTGACGTAGAAAATAAACAACTTGAGGCAAAGAGTCAAAGTATAGTCGGACCGGAAGCAGACTAGAAACCGAGAAATGGTTCTGAACGAATTGGAAAGAAAGTTTTTCCAGTTGTTGGGAGGCGTTGTGTTAGTAGAATCGCTATGAACTTAGTTAGTTCTAGGAACATTTTTCAAATTGGCTTTTCTGTTGTGATGTGAATTTAAACATTTTTTTGAGTGTTGTGGTGTAAATCAAACAATGCAAATAAATCGTTTCCACAAAAATATTTATTTGTTACTTGGACCGGGATCACAAAAAACCCTTCATCTTTGTATATATGATATGAATCATCTTCACTATCGGTTCATTATCGGTTTCAGAATCATCTTCCAAACATGTTTGTGCTACAAATTTCACATTTTCTCGAAAAAACCGGTAGAGTTGCTAGAAGCTATTATTGTCTCCTTCTCGTCGCGTTGTATAAACTTTGATAAAAACTGTTTACGTCAACAACCATTGGAAATGATTAATGTACAAAACCTCCCACGTATATTTTATGTTGTTCCTTCCAACGCAACACACGATTCTGTTAGTTCGATTTAAACTAAGTATGCTGTACAGGTGACTCTAAATTTTTGAGCATTTACCCAGATTATTCTTTTTATTTATATGGATTTGGATGTTCGAAAAGTAAATACTCAAATTCTTGCTTTTGTCATATCGACGTGAGTAAATGCTCAAGTAAATGGTTTGACGTACGCATTTGAGCAAAGAAAAAGCTTTGACTCACTTTATTCATATGACCTATTGTTGAGAATCTCGAAGTTGCAATGCGATCAAATGGATCGTGAAATTTTACTAGGGGCGCGAGTGATTTTACGAGTTGCGCTGTTCTGCTACATTGACAATACAGTGGCCTGGCTTGTTTCTCGTTTGGAAATGTCGGAAGCAGTTTACTCATTTAAAAGTGCTTGAAGGAACAAAAAGTGAATTTTCTTGGGAAGAAAAACCCAGCACTAGAGCTGTGAATCCCTTTAAAAGCTGTGAAAATGCGGAAATCAACCCGAATGATTTATGGAAAAACGATTCTCGTTTTCTAGCGATGAAACATGTGTGAAACTGTAAAATAATCGTAAGCAATAATTTATGTAGTCATTATGTATAGTAAAAACATATTTGGAAATAAATGCTTTATGTTGACTTCCATTAAATGATGTAAAACAGCTAAATGAACTTATATTAATAACTTCTGATTAATGGGGACGCATAGTTGGCAAGTTCGTTCAAGTAATGAACACGCGTAGTAGGATAGTCAGCAAAACCTAAAAACATAGCATTTTTGAAAAGACTTATATAAAAATCTAAAATACATACATCGCCAATTTTTCGATATTTTATGTAAAAATGTCCAATCTTTTAAGAAAAAACATAAAAACGAGGAGACTCTTGGGTCTCGAGGCCATGAAAACCTTAATAAATTAAAAATATAAGTGTTTGCACAATCAATGTTGCAGTAAAGGAGGCGGTTTTATATTTTTTCTTAAAAGCATGTTTAATAACCTTTCATTTGCAATTTTAACTAAAAAAAAAATAATTTTTGAAAAAAGTCAATTTTTTGGACAAAATTGCAAACAAAACAAACAATGACTCCGATACTTTAAGCTTTAAAATCCTCAAATAACTGGTCAAAATTTCATTATGATTGGATAATCCTTCATTGAGATATGACCATAACAATACCTGAGAGCACATAATTGTGAGATGAAAATATACTCGTTGCAGTTCAAAACCGAACAAAACCACTCACTCCAATCGATGCCGCTTGCATTATATTGTTCCGCATCTTGTATAGCACATACAGCGGACTAGCCACACTATGCGACACTATAGAAATAGAGCAGGATCGATTGGCTCGAGTGGTCCGGTTTTGAACTGCAACGAGTATATCCGAAAATTACACAAAGTCTTCGTTTACTACAACTACACAATTTTCAACGAAGATGCACTTATTAAGCATCTTAAATCCATATCGATAATCAAAATTGACGCTAAGGATTGTCTATTAATCCATTATATGGACTGATTATATGGAATTTCTAATATTTATGTAATTTCTTCTTTTATATTTTTAACATAAATAGGTCGTTAAACTATATTAATGTCAATATTTTAATCACATCGATGAACAATACGTTCAGGATTGACAAATAGTTCATTTTATAAACTGAATGTATGACATATCGAATATTCCTGGATCTTCCTGGAATTAAAGATTGTACGGAATCAAATTGCACCACTTTTAAATGGCTGTTACTTTTTACCCGTTCGGTATTTTCTATTGAAATTTTGGGTGGAATTAGTTCAATGTGTATTTGTTTACGCTGTGTAAGTTTCACTAGCAGATGTGCAATCGTTGCGAAGATGGAGTCGGAAGAACAGCAGCGACGCAAAGAAATTTTGCGCACGTACCTCGAAAATCCGGATCTTTCTCATCGTGCCATCAGCAGGAAGCTGGGAATGGTACATTCTACAGTGTTTCGTGTTTTAAATCGGTACTACGAACTATTGACCATCGATCGGAAAGAAAACAGTGGCAAAAATAGAACTCCGTATAGTGTTAAGGATCACAAGCGGGTAGTTCAAGCTTTCAAGAGGAATCCCAACAGTTCAGTTCGAGATGTGGCGAAGAAACTGAATCTAACCAAAACATTCGTGCAAGATGCGAAAAAACGTGAAGGACTACACACGTACAAAGTCCAAAAAGCGCCTAATTGCGATGAACGGCAGAATACGGTAGGTAAACCACGTGCACGGAAGCTCTACACCCAGATGTTGACGAAACCACATTTCTTCGTTATGGATGATGAGACGTATGTAAAAGCAGACTTTCGGCAGCTTCCGGGGCTCCAGTTTTTCACTGCTCATCATAAAATCGATGTCCCTGAGGACGTTAGAAAGCAGAAGATTTCAAAGTTTGCCAAAAAATATATGATTTGCAAGCAATTTGCTCGTGTGGAAAGCGGAGCACCCCATTCGTGACAACTGGAACGGTCAATGGGCAGGTGTACCTAAAGGAATGCCTCCAAAAGCGTCTACTTCCTCTTCTTAGGTCACACGAATGGTCCTACGATTTTATGGCCGGATTTAGCCTCGTGCCATTACTCGAAAGAGGTTTTGGAGTGGTGCAAGGCTAAGGAAGTAATTTCTTGCCGAAGCATCTCAACCCCTCGAACGCAGCGGAACTGCGGCCAATTGAAAAGTACTGGGTCATCATGAAGCAGGCACTTTGGAAGCATCCTAAAGAAGTGAAATCGGAGGAAGTTATGAAGAAAAAATGGATTGCCACGCTAAAAAAAAGCTGGTCCATATGTTGTACAGGACCTTATGAGTAGTGTAAAGAAGAAGGTTCGTGCATTTGGATATGGAATTGAAATTGAGTAAAACAAACATGAGAAAATATTCATACGATGTCTTATTTTACTGCCTGAAAGTTTGAAGATGATTGGTTGAACGGGCGAATTTTTCCGAATATTTGTGTGTGTCGCAATTTGATTCCGTACACCCTTTACTGATGCAAATATGTATCCAGTACCATATTGGCCACAGTTGAGTTCGTAATTCTCGTGAAGTGTAAGCTGGGTTCAGTCTCGCCATCGGTGGATTAATTCGGGTTTTTTTGCGGAGGACTATGTCTTTGTTTTTCTGTACTGGAGTACAAATTAAAAATAAATCGAAAAGCGACCGTCACGAAAAGGTCAAGTTTTAAGAATTAATATATCAGTTATTTTTTTCTTAGATATTTCTAGCTTCAATTCCAATAGAAGACATTGTAGATTTTGGACAACATACAATTGAAAAATTCATAAATGTTAAGCCTTATCTTAAAAAGTATATGAGTTCAAAGAATATTGCATTGTAAAATCAAAATGGCTGACATTTAGTACCATAGTCCTACGCCATCATTTCGAACAATCCAATGGGGCTGTACCTTGAAGTTTTTCTTTCCGAAAGATGCCGACTGGAATTAATACCAGATTTCATGGGTTGACAAGCAACTATGCTTAACACTATACCACCGGCGCCGTCAGACATAAGTATACTATATACCGTTAACATAAGTATACTATATACTGAGTTCATTCATATAACAATTCCTCGTTTTCTACTACCGTGAATACCATTACGCCGAGAAGTCCATTTTCCTAACCCTCGTCAAGAAAAAGTGAGGTTAAACTTCCGAAGATATTGGGGTCAATTCAGACCCATGGTGCAACTTCAATGTACGCAATCTTATTTACTTTTAAACCAGTCGGGCTGAATTTTTCTGACTTTCAATATTTTACGAAATTTTTTCTTTAAGGAATAAAACATTTTTTAAAAATAATTTTTGGGGGGTTTATAAAAAAAAAAAAAAATTTTTTTGGTGCTATTTTTTTGCCGGTTTTTATTTTTTTGTTTTTTTTTTTTTTTTTTCTTTTGAGTGTTTGTTTTTTTTTTATTTATTTATTTGAAGTCAATCATGTGTAGACTTTTAGTTACAGTTATTTACATGTTTTGTCACTCTTAAATCTATATAAATATATTTGTTACAGTATTAAGCTTACATTCTAGTACATTTATGAGCAGCTTTTTATCAAATATCATTAAAGTATTGCTTCAATTTATATTTTGTCGTTGTGAAGTCAACGTTTTCGCAATGCATATTGTATGTTGCCATCATCCGATTTAAAGGCCCAAATTTAGCATAATTTGTACGATAGTGGCTTGTAGTAAAAACATTTCGATTTCGTAGTTGTCGACTTGGAATATAAAAATTAAGTTTTGATAAAAGTTCTTCAGAATCAATACGATGCGAAACGATATCGTTTACAACTGAGACCATTGCGAATTCTCGACGCTCTTTTAATGTTTTTATGCTGATGAGCATACAACGAGCTTTATAAGATGGTAAAGGAAATCTTGTCCAACCTAATTTTCGAAGGGCAAACAGTATAAATTGCTTTTGAACTGATTCTATTCGTTGTTCGTGCGTGACTGAAAAAGGTGACCATACTACGCTACAATACTCAAGTATTGACCTCACATATGCAACGTATAATGTTTTTATTGTGTATGGGTCATGAAAGTTGTAACTAAATCGTTTTATAAATCCTAGCATGCTACTTGCTTTACTGATTATTGTGTTATAGTGGTCAATGAATGTTAGTTTCTTATCTAAAATAACACCTAAATCCTTAATTCTTCCGCACTTTTCAACTGCCTGATTTCCTAGCGAGATTGTACAGTCTAGTGTATTCCGTTTTCTACTAAATGATATTGATTTACATTTTTGGACGTTTAGGTGCAGAAGGCTTTTTTTGCACCAATTATAAAATAGGAGTATCTTCCTTGTTTTTTATTTCTAAAAATATCTTTAAATCGTCGGCATAAATAAGAATTTTTACGTTTTTTAAAATGAGGGAAATATCGTTTACAAATAGTATAAACAAAAGAGGGCCGAGATGGGAGCCTTGAGGAACTCCTGAAGTAACTCGAATAGGATTTGAGGTCTTGCCTTTAAATCTGACTATTTGTTGTCGGTCAGTGAGATAAGACTCGAGCCATTTAAGAAAATTTAGCTCAATACCCATTTTTTGCAGTTTGAATAGAAGCATGGGTATATCAATGCGATCAAATGCCTTGCTGAAGTCTGTGTATAAAGCTTCAACATGGTTTCCATTGTCCATTGCAACCAGCGAATAGTTAACGAATTCGAGTAAATTTGTATTAGTTGAGCGTCCTTTGAAGAATCCATGTTGCAAGGTAGAGATTCTATTTTTAATTTGACAAAATAGTTTTTCATTAATGATCGCTTCAAAAAGTTTTGGAATGCAAGAAATAATAGCAATACCGCGATAATTTCGTATGTCAGATTTTTTGCCACATTTAAAAATAGGAACTAGATAGGAACTTTTCCACGAGTTGGGAAAAATACCGGATTTGATCGACTTATTGAAAAGCCAAAACAAGGGAGTTGTAAGCTCCGAAGCTAAGTTTTTCAGAAAAATAGGGGGAATCCCATCGGGCCCACATCCTTTGGAGATATCTAGTTTTTTCAATGCTTCTTTTATATCATGCACATTTATATTGTTTACACTAATATCTCCACTAAATTCTGGAAAGAAACCGAAATATTTGCGATCACGATCAGCTTCAGAAAATGTGGTATATATATCTTGGAAGAAAGTTGCAAATAGATTGCAAATTTCTGGCGAGGTAGAACCCACATTTTCATCTAGGTACATTTTTGATGGAAAATTGTCAGATTTCAATTTAGTTTTTACATAGTTAAAGAATTTTTTTGGATTGGATTTAATCTCTAACTCGGTTTTTGAGTTATACTCATGAAAGGCAATATTAACGGCTTGATTTAGCTGGTCGCAAATATTCAAATAATTTACCAGATTCTCGTTGCTACTATTTCTTTTGTATACCTTATGTGCTTTTTGCTTTTGGTTTTTTAATTTTTTTATTTGTTCATTATACCAAACTGGGTTTTTTGAATAACTCTGTCTCCTTATTCTTTTCAATGGTACATGTTCAACTATAATTTCGAATAATAATTTGTAAAATGCATCAACAGAAGATTCGACATTTTCCTCGTTTCTAAAAATCGTTTGCCAATTAATAATACTTAGCCTATGCTTAATACTGTCAAAGTTTGCCAAGTGATATTGAAAGACCTCTTCATATTCGCTGTCGTCGGGTTTTTGGTATTGGTGTATAAATAAGGAAAACTCAATTGCTGTGTGAAATGCTTCATTTTTCCATAATGGAATAAGAGATTCGGTCACACAGAAGTCTTCTTGAATATTTGTCAATAAAAAATCTAAATAGCAATTTTGCTGATTTTTTACATGATTTATTTGATTGAGCCCTAAACTGGCAGTTTTGTCAAATATAAACTGCAGTGTTTCATTTTCCCCAACGACTGGAAGTAAGATACTTTCATTTTCTGTGTCTGGAAAGAAATCAATACTACGTTGATTAAAATCCCCGTATATGTGAATTTTCACTTCTGGGGTAAGATTGGCCAAAATTTCATCGGCAATACTAAAGAATTTTTCATATGAGTCTTTGCGAGCATTGTTCGGAGGAAAATAGACAGAGGCAAATACGTGTGTTTCCCCCGACATATGCACTTTTACCCAAACATGTTCGAAATCCTTACTTTTTTCGGCCGTGATGATTTCTGAATTGAAATTTGTGGAAATGGCAATTAGTACACCCCCTCCTGATTTCTTTTCAGACTGATGAAAGTTACGGTCATCTCTAAAAACATTGTAATTATTACCAAAAACTTCTTCACTTCGAACACTTTCATCCCAACTGGTTTCATTTGCCAGAATTATTGGGAAGGAACAACACAAAATTTTGTTTTGGATTTCTTTAATCTTAGCGGAACCTTTCATTCGATTGAAATTTTGGCAATACACCAAAATTTCTGTTCCTATTTGTGTCTTTGGTGAAGTAGTTGGTTTGATTGAGTCAGTGAAATTTGTGTAATTAAAACTATTTACCTCTCCTTGATGTAGAGAGGTCGTCAAGTCTTCAAAAAGGGCAGTTTCTGCTAGATCCTCGCCTTTCTCCAAAGGGTTCGTCAGTTCCGTGGAAAACCCGCAAGCCTGTTTGCACATGCTGTACACGATGTAGCTGAGGAGCTCCCCGGATCCATCCAGTTTGGTGAGCGTGCTGCATCGGGGTGCGAAAACACACCGTCCGCCGGGTACGGGTTTAAAATTTCACCTCGTTGAAATTGAATTGGCGGTCTCCCCGAAGCCATCCAGTGGGGCAAGCGCGCTGGGTCGGGACGTGGGATTGGGCACGGGTTTTGAATTTCGCTCCGTTGAAATTGTATCGGTGGTCTAGAGAACCGATCTTTCGCTGCTGCAAGAAGCTCTCTATCAGGAAGAAGTTCGTTGATATTGTGATTAGGATTGTTGCTGCGATTGTTGTTAAAGGGGTTGGTATGGCTGGTGCTTCTATAGTTGATGTGGTTAAAGTTACTGTTGCTGCTACGTTCAAGATTAATATGCGCCCTTCGTTGTTGCTTCCTACGTTTTCTAGCCTTCTCAGCAATTTTGTTTTGTTTATTGCGGCGCAACTGTCGGTCATCATACTCTGTCCAGTCAGCTCTCCACACCTTCCTTGTACCCAGAAGTCGCCAACCAGAGTCATTTTTTCGGGTCAACTCAACTTCAAGACTGGGGTAATCAGGTGTGGGAGGGACGGGAGCAGTGCATCGAACCGAGGCTATGTTCGCTGACAATGATTTCAGCTCATCAAGTATGTCCAGTTCCAATACTGGATTCGAAGTCATCGTGCAGTTTGAAGCGATTTCCATGGACAGCTGCTGTAGATTATTCAATTCCTCGGTTATGTTGCGCAGGTCGTTGGATACATTTGACGTTACGGAATTCAATGATGCAGACGTGCATTCTTTCCATGCCAGCATAGCCGTATCAAAAAGCGATGTTACATGATTTTTTATAGAAGAAACACTGCCAGCTAAGCTACTATTTTTGTTTATTGCAGAAAGCTCAATTTTTATTCCTTGCAGTAAGACTTCCAAGCCTTCAACCGCCTCGTGAATAATGTTTGGTTTATCGTGTAGTAGCGCGAAACGATGCGTCACCTCGGTATTGGAATGTATTTGCTCTGTAAGCTGTTTTTGCTGTTCCACGATACGATTATAGTCTAGCTTAGCTTGTACGAGCTCTTGGCAAGATTCACAGCATGGCATAAGGTACGCGCTAAAATCTACTTTTCTGTTCTTCACTGTGTTTCGTAGCGAATTCCGTTGCACTGATACTCCCACGCAGGCTGCATGAAAAACTCGCGGGCAACCAGTACACTTCCACATAAGCGAATCCGTGGCAGAGTCCAATGAGCAAATTTCACACTTCTTATCCATATCGAATAAACTAACAACAGCTTATGTCCCGAGTAAAACAAACAACGAAAATAAAACGCCCGCAAAAAAAAATTAAAATAAAGCACGCGGTCAGGAACGATTAAAAACACGTCCGAACTGTATGAGTTGCAATTCAATGCACCATTTGAAAAGTTCTGGTCTCAAAAATGTATTGAAAAAAAAAACAGTGGGGAATGCGGGGGGTGGAAAAAAGGGGGGGGGTTTTTGTGGGGGGGGGTTGGGGGTAGTGTTTGGGGGGGGGGAATGTTGTTTTTTTTTTTTTTTTAGGGGGGGGGGGGGGGGGGGGGGTTTTAGAGTTGCAGTCTTAGGTAAAGTTTTTGCGAATGTAAAATGTAGTCACTTGAGATTATCAGATTAGTTCCAAATTGCACCGCAAAGATGGTGCTGCAGTCTATATTTGTCAAATGAAGCTCTAGAAAGTTGCCGTCTTCTGCAAAGTTTCTCGGTATGCCATTTTCGTCTTTTGGCATTATAATATTAATTCCAGATCTTGCCACTAAGATAGCGCTGCAGTCTATCTTTGCTAAATGAAGCTCTAGAGAGATGCCGTCCTGGATAAAGTTTCCCAGTATGCCATGTGTCGTTTTTTTAATTCCAGATCTTACCGCAGAGATTGCACTGCAGTCAATCTCTGTCAAATGAAGCTCTAGAGAATTATCGTCTTGGGCAAAGTCTCTCAGTATGTAATTTTTCGTCTTTTGTCATAATTATATTAATTACAGATCTTGCCGATAGCATAGTATTGAAGCTTTAGAGAGCTGCCGTCTCCAAAATTTTTTTTAGTATGCCATTTTTCGTCTTTTGACATCATTAGATTAGTTCCAGTACATAGAACACACATCTAAGTAAGAACAAACTGTCTTCAAAAAACTGTGTACGAATTCAAATCAAAATACGGTATTACCTCGTTGAAAAAACTCTAACGCCTCCAAATGAATGCATTTGGTATACTGAACAACTTTAACGAAGACGGCTACCCTCTAGAGCTTCATTTGGCATAGATAAACTGAAGCACCATCTCTGCGGCAAAATCTGAGAACATGATAATGACAAAAGGCGACATATTACATACCGAAAAACTAAGACGGCAACTCTCACAAGCTTCAATTGACAATCATAGACTACAGCTCCATCTCTGTTGAAAGAACTAGAACTAATATTATTACGACAAATATCACAATGAGAAACTTTGCCGTAGATGGCAACTCTCTGGAGTTTCAATTGTCAAAGATAGACTGCAGCGCCATCTGTGCTGCAATATCTGGAATTAATATGATTACGTCGAAAGACGACAAATTTCACAATGAGAAACTTTGCCTATGATGGCAACTTTCTAAAGCTTTATTTGTCAAAGATAGACTGCAGTGCCATCTCTGCGGCAAGATCTGGAATTAATATGATAATCTCACAAAACGACAAATGACATACTGAAAAACTTTGCCGAAGACGGGCACTCTCTAGCGCTTCATTTGTAAAAGATAGACTGCAGCGCCATCCCTGCGGCAAGATCTGGAACTTATCTGATAATGACAAAACACGAAAAATGACATCATAAGAAACTTTGCTCAAGGTGGCAACACTCTAGCGCTTCATTTGGCAAAGATAAACTGCAGCGCCATGTTTGCGGCCTGATCTGGAACAAATATGATGATGTCAAAAGACGACAAATGACATACTGAGAAACTTAGCTGAAGACAGCAACTCTCTACAACAAGTCGGGAATGTTTTGTATGTAATTCTGCTCACACATAAGGCCTGTACTCAAAAAAAAATGCACCATTTTTATCCGTGTGTAACTTTTTTAGGAAGCATGGAGAAGTGAACATCCATCTGACGCAGTTCCTGTCCGGGCACGGCTGCTTCCGGAAATATCTGCATCGGTTTGGTCACGCACCTCGACTCTCTGTCCAGAGTGCGGAAACGTAGAAGAGACACCGGAGCACGTCGTCTTCGAATGTCCTAGATTTGAAGAAGCGCACAGGGATATGCCTGGTATGACCGCCGACAATGTCGTACGCGAAATGTGCCGCGAAGAAGAGAAATTGAACGCTGTCGACCAGGTAGCAACGCGAATACTGTTCAAACTACAGAGGAAGTGGCGTAATGATCAACGTTCCAGCACCACTGGCTAGATCGGTTTCGGGAGAAATTCTTTCGCTGGAGAACTCTCGCGGAGAAATTCTTTCGCTGGAGAACGCCGGAGTAGGCTAGATCCACTGCCGGGGACTAGTAGAGTAGATCTCGAAGCAGCACCGGACTGGGTCGTCGGGGCACCAGTGAACCGGACGCCTGGCTCCACCGGCATCGCTGGATTGACTTCGACATGGGTTGGCCCATGAAAAACAGAAGAATCGGTTTCGTCACCTCCCCTCCTTAGTAATACTGCATGGTAGTCCCGGAGGGGAAGCTCAGGTGAGGATGAACTAGGAGAGTGTTTTTAGTGGGTAGGCACACAGGTGAATCTCAAACAGCGCCAAAAACGAACACTGGCATCTGCATGAACAATCACAGGCCAGTCTTTAGAAGATTTTTTGAACTCCTAGCTGCATGACCCCCCACTCCCCCCTCCCCCCGCACACACACAAACTGACAGGCCACATAGAGCGCCTCTGTTACGGATAGTAGCGATTATACTCGGCTGAAGTTTATTTCACCGTCGCGTGTGTAATCAGGTTAATTTATTAGCAAAGTGCTGTGGAAAGTGTTCCCCACATATAAAGGAGTCGATTAGTGCTTGAGTTTTTAAATCTCTCCTAAGGGAAGGTCCATTAATTATGTCACGCAGTAGGGGGAGGGGGGTTCGAGAAAACGTGACGATCCATACAAAAAAATTTGAAGGTCCATACAAAAAACGTGACATGGGGGGGGGGGGGTTTAAAAAAAGTCAATTTTTGCGTGACGTAATTAATGGACGTTCCCTAATTTAATTTAATTGATCTTGCTTCAAAACAGTGCATAAAAAGCGTCTCTACCACGGGCCGTCGCAGTTTACCGGTCGGCGTCGAATTGTTTCCGTGCCGTGCCGTGCATGAGTAGCGCTTTGTTGTGTACAGAGCAGGCAATCATTGTAAATTTCATTTGTTCGCTTCACACCCAGCCAAATCAACCAATAGCAGTGGATGCATAAAAGATTGCCTTCCAGCTGCTGGGGGCTTACGGTGCTCGTGTCAATGTGTTTCTCCATACGGGAGCAACGAAAAACGAGTGCGAATAAAAGCGAAAACAAATCGGCCGTAGTGCCGGCTGCGTATGGGAATAGTCCTACGCATTAATTGTTGTATGCTGTAGATAGTAGCATCCTTTGGGGTGGTCTAGTGTGTAGAAGAGATAAGCTGTTCTAAAATTAGGCTGGTGCATTTTTATTATTTTTTTCAAATCGTGGCGCAACCCTGATTAAAAATTACCTTAAACGAACGATATCACAAATCCTCCAACCATTTCCTTAATGGTTTGGATGATACCCAAAATAGGTCGTAAAGAAAAATAACCATACGAAATTTATTAGGGAAGAAAAAAAAAGTTTTGAGAAAAATATTTGGTGCTTCGATCGCGCTTAGAAGTCGTGTTCGCACGCCAGCGGAAATCAGTGCGGCGATTGTGTGATGTTCCGTCGCTCTCAGTTGGCCGGGTTTTCTTCGCGTGTTGTCAGGTGATCGTATCTTCGAGGTTCAAGCCGTGAAGATTTCGGTCGTCTTGCAAAATGATGAAGGAGGATGATCCTCAACCCTCAAATACGTGTGATGAGGGTGGTGGGGTAGAGACCGCGTATGGAAAAGCAAATCCGTTTGCAAAAAGTGGAATGTTGCCAAGGTCACCAGGGGCGAATAAAGTGGTCGTAGCTAGTGGAAGCAAGATAAGAGGGGCGCAAGAAATTCAAGAAGAGTCGGGTGGGCCTGGGTTGAGCAGTAGTCAGTAGTGGCAAAACTCAGGCAGACCAGCAGGGTCTTCAGCTTGGCAGAACCATGTTGATGGAAGTTAAAAAGAGGGTTGATGAGCTCAATAAGTTCATCCAAGGGAAAAATAACGTCCATCACTAGATCCGGGCGCTAGTGGCGGGCATTAAGTCTACAATGTTAGCGGTCGAACGTGAGCAGCAAGATTGGAGAAATAGGGCGGAAAAGGCCGAAAAAGAAGTGAAGGAAATGTCAGTAAACCATCTTGCGGGTGGTAAAAGAGATCGCGAAACACCAGGTGAGGAAGAAGCGTCCAAGCAACAAAAAGAAGACATCAGCGAAGTGGTGATAATGGAAGACAAGGGTAGTAAATGGCAAATCGTGCCACGTTAAAACGAGACGAAGCAAAATGGAAAGGAGATGCCTTAGCTGTAGAGGTGAAGGGGGCAACAACACATGCTGAAATCCTCAGAAGAGTTAAAGACGATCCGGAGCTAAGGGAGATAGGAGCAAACGTGATAAAAATCAGGCGCACCCAGAAGGGGAACATGCTATTCGAGTTAAAGAAAGATCATTCGGTCAAAAGCGCAACGTTCAAGTCACTCGTCGAGAAGTCTCTTGGTGACGGTGCAAACGTTAGGGCTTTATCACAGGAGACGGTGGTTGAGTGACGGGATCTAGATGAGGTAATGACAGTAGACAAAGTAAGAAGTGCGCTGCAGGTGCAGGGTGAACTAGGAGATGAGCCGATGACAATCCGGTTGAGAAAGAAATATGGTGGCATGCAGACGGCGGTGATCCGTCTTGCAACAGCCCCTGCCAACAAACTGTTGGCGGTAGGTAAAGTAAAAGTTGGATGGTTAGTATGTCCGCTAAAAGTCACCCCTCGAGTCAAAAAAGAGATGGAACGGTGCTATAAATGCATGGGATTTGGCCACCTGTCGAGAAACTGTGAGGGTCCTGACAGATCGGATCGGTGCCGAAGGTGCGGAGAGAAGGGTCATATCACTAGCGACTACAAGAAGCGACCTAGGTGCATGCTCTGTACACATGAAGACGACAACGACCACATCACGGGAAGCTACAAATGCCCGGTGTATCAAAAAGTGAGGGCGAGGCAACAATGATTGAGATAATCCAGATAAATCTGAATCATTGTGACATCGCGCAGCAACTGTTGTGGCAGTCAACAACGGAAACCATGTGCGACGTTGCAATCATTGCAGAGCCGTATCGAGTACCCTCGGATAGCGGCAAGTGGGTGGCAGACAGAGCAGGAATGGCTGCCATACATGTTATGGGTAGATATCCTATCCAAGAAGTGGTTTCGAGCACGCATGAAGGTTTCGTGATAGCCAAAATTAATGGAGTCTTTATATGCAGTTGCTACGCACCACCTCGATGGACGGCGGCACAATATCACCAGATGTTGGATGAACTCACCTTACATCTGATCGGGCGGAGACCTGTCATCATCGCATCATCGCAGGAGACTTTAATGCTTGGGCAGAACAGTGGGGTAGCAGATGCAGGCACCGTCAGCACTTTTCGCAGAGATGGTCGTGAGTCCATTATCGACGTTACTTTTTGCAGTCCATCGCTGATGAGAAACATGAATTGGAGAGTGAGCGAGGAGTACACAAATAGCGATCATCAGGCGATCAGGTACACAATCGGAAAAGGGAAATCAGTATCAGTACGACAGATGAATACGAGCGAACGAAACTGGAAGACAAAGGAGTTCGATAGCGACCTCTTTACAGAAGCACTGCGTGTAGAAAGTGTCCCCTCGGACGTGGAAGAGCTGACAGCATGGTTGACTGCGGCATGTGATACCACCATGCCGAGGAAGTTGAAGCCAAGAAACGAACGGCGCCCAGTATACTGGTGGAACGAAGCACTCAGTAACCTTCGTGCTAGTTGTCTCAAAGCCAGAAGGCGAGTTCAGCAAGCAAAAACGGAAGCGGATACGGTTGCAGAGTTGTCTAGAAGAGGGGAGATTTCCAGACAGGTGGAAGATTCAGAAGCTGGTGCTACTGCCAAAGCCAGGAAAGACGCCAGGGGATCCAGCATCGTATCGACCCATATGCTTGTTGGATATACTTGGCAAGCTTTTGGAAAAGATCATCCTAAACAGGTTGATGAAGTGCATGGAGAGCGAGCATGGCTTGTAATCAAACTAATTCGGGTTCCGGAAAGGAGGGTCAACGGTGGATGCAATTCGGATTGTCGTCGACAGCGCGTATAAGGCACTCAAGCAGCAGAGGAGAGGTAAGCGATTTTGTGCAGTGATAACGATAGACCTCAAGAATGCCTTTAATAGCGCTAGCTGGGAGGCCATCGCCGAAGCGCTACACAGAATCAGGATTCCTGACTATTTGTGCAAGATTTTGAGTAGCTACTTCCAGAACCGGGTTTTGCTGTACGATACAGAAATGGACCAGAAGTCGATTAGGATCACGGCGGGAGTGCCACAAGGTTCTATCCTTGGACCGACGCTTTGGAACGCAATGTAGATGTGTTAACACTGAAGTTGCCAACGGGAGTCAAGATCGTTGGTTTTGCAGACGATATTGTCCTGACAGTTTCAGGCGAGACGCTAGAGGAAGTGGAGATGTTGGCGACCGAAGCGATTGACACGGTTGAAAACTGGATGCGTGAAGCTAAATGGCAGATAGCACACCACAGAACAGAGCTGCTAGTGGTCAGCAATTGCAATGCGGTGAAACGGGCGGAAATCGTCGTGGGAGGGCATTTCGTAGCCTCGAAGCGAGCACTGAAGTACTTGGGAAGTGACGATCGACGACCGGCTGAACTTCAACAGCCACGTCGATTATGCTTGCGAAAAAGCGGCGAAGGCTATTAACGCGATAGCCAGAATCATGCCGAATAGCTACGGACCAACCAGTAGTAAGTGGCGTCTACTAGCTAGCGTTTACTCTTCAATACTGAGGTACGGTGGGCCAGCCTGGATTTCAGCGTTGAAAAGCAAGAAGAATCGTGTTAAATTAAACAAAACGTATCGTCTCATGGCCATGCGAGTTGCGAGCGCTTACAGGACCATCTCTTTGGAAGCAGTATGTGTTATCGCTGGAATAATTCCTATCGACATTATCCTGGTCGAGGACAGTGAGTGCTACACGAAAAAGGAAACCAAAGGTGTTCGGAAGATCGTGCGAGCGGCATTGATGGCGAAATGGAAGCAGGAGTGGAACACGGCGAGAAACGGTAGGTGGACACACTGGCTTATACCGGTTCTGTCGTCTTGGACAACAGAACAGAAAACATGGCGAAATTAACTTTCACTTGACGCAGTTCCTGTCTGGTCATGGATGCTTCAGTAAGTAACTGTATCGGTATGGACACGCAACGTCACCCGTCTGTCCAGTGTGTGAAAACGCAGAAGAAACACAGGAGTACGTGATCTTCGATTGCCCAAGGTTTGAGGAAGTTCGGAGGGAGATGCCAGTGCTTAATACGGAGAACATCATCGAGGAAATGTGTCGAGAGGAGAGCACCTGGAATGCCGTTAATAGTGTAGTGACGCAAATTATGACTGAGTTGCAGCGCGAATGGAGGGAACATCATTGGTCAAGCAGCGTCGGTGTCCCACGAGGGTGACTGTGCAGGAGGGCACGTTATGACGGCCGGCTACTCCATATCGGTACACGTCTCGATGGGTACACCGAACAACGCAAAATAACGTCGGCAATGGAGAGGACCACATTGAGAGCACCTGAATCCCTGTAAACAGTGTAGTGATTTTATTGTGGAGTGAACATTGATGGTCAGTAGCTCTGGAGCAGAAGAGAGTACCACGAGGGTGAATGTGAGGAGAGCACGTTATGACGGTCGGCTACTCCATATTGGTACACGTCTCGATGGGCACATAAAGCAACACAAAATACTGCCGACAAGAGCTAAGCCAACAGAGAAGTGCATGAGCACAGCCACCCCCTGAAGTAATCGATGCATCGTGGTCTTGGGGGAGAAGGCAAAGGGAAATAAGGAATGTTTTAAAGTGGTTAGGCATGGAAACGAGTCACATTACCCTTTAAGTGAGTCCCATTCAGTGCCAATTACACAACAGGCCAGGCTTATGAAGCTTTTTTCAACCTTATAACCAAAAAAAAAAAACACACACACAGACAAACACCCCCCCCCCCCCCACCCCCCACACACACACAAATAGTAGTAAGCGGACTAATCTAAGGGGACACAGTCTACTCGAAGCTCTGGCGAAGCTGGATGTAAGGCTGTGCAACGAAGGGAATGTCAGCACATTCCGCAAAGACGGTCGGGAGTCCATCATCGATATTACGTTCTGCAGCTCGTCGCTTATGGAAGACATGAACTGGAGAGAAAGCTAGGAATACTTCCACAGTAACCTTCAGCCGAATCTCTACAGCATCGGCCGGCAAGCCCCCACTGCATCGAGGAGAACGAGGACCTGCGAGCGAAAGTGGAAGACAACCCAAGTAATAATTTCAGTTCTATTCCAGCCGTATAGCACTCCTCCCGGCTTTGTTGATGACACTACATTCAAAACTGTTTTATCTACCAACACCTCCTCTATGCTTCTTTAAAGCCGAAATGTGTACAAAGTGGCCCACTCTATAGACGGTTGTGAAAACAAATTAATAAAACCTTTCTAAGACCATAAAGATTTTGGAAATGTTCTAGTGAAAGATGTTATGACCACTTGAGAACCATCATAAAACCTATTGGCCGCCATCAAAACCAGCATAGGGCTAAATGGCCACAGTTGTCAAACTTCACGACGATACCGTGGTCGGTTTTTGTTGTTTTGCTTTGTTGCTCTTCTGATTTATTCAACAGTAAATAATGGCTAAGAAAAAAGTTCTACTGTTGCGGGAAATTATGATTGATAGCAAAATATACAAAACAAATTGAGTTTATTTTTATAGCGTATCATGCTCCAAATCATATGCGCATTTAATTTTATGGTGAATATTGGCACGATAAGAGCTGAAAATTAATGCGCCTTGGAAATTATGCGAGTTTACAACAACAAAAACAAAATTGAAAGAAATATATTCCGTAAATTAATCATGAAACTCCTGAAAATTAATGGAATTCAATAAGGTTATCTGAACGAATACCGAAGTTTGTCTTAGATCTACAGTTCAATTGTATTACATTTAAAATTTGGTGTATTTATTTTTCCACATTTCAATTATTTCATATATTTCAATATGGCGATTGCCAGTTTTGCCAAAAAGCCAATTTATCTTAGCAATGGCTACTATAAGACTATCTGGTCGCTTGGTAGCTTTCCTCAATGCCAGTTAGCCGTTTAATGCATTTACTGGAGGCAAAATGGTTTCAAAATGCTTTTTCAACTGACCATAATAAGATAATATGAATGAGTCCTAAAACGGCATTTCAAAACAGCATTTTATGAGTTAATAAAGTCAAAATAAAACCTTTGATAGGAGTAAAAGGAATTTTAGAAGTCAAGGTTTTAAGATCGTTGTAAAGAAGCTGTGTAGGTTCTTATGAACCTGACTAAAATTTGAAACTTATTGGCATCTCTTGCTGCCATAATAAAGCCGAATTGATTTCTAGTGGCTTTCATAAAACTTTAATAAAACTTAATAAAGCTGGATGGTTTTGGCAATGTTACTTGGGAAAGGACTTCGACAAGGAGGTATTTATCGAGGCGTTTCAGACAAATAGCAGTACAATGCTTGACACAGGGGAGTTGACAGAAGCGATAGCAATAGCCTGTGATGCATCAATGGCGAGGAAACTGGAGCCCAGGAACCGAAGGCGCCCAGCTTACTGGTGGAATGATACTCTCACTACCCTCCGCGCTGCATGCCTCCGAGCAAGGAGAAGTGCTCAGAGAGCACGGACTGAAGCTGAGAGAGAAGAACGGAAAATCGTATTTTGCGTAGCGCGCACCGCCGTTAAACGAGAGATCAAGCTGAGCAAATCAAACTGCTTTAAAGAGTTTTGTCAAGAAGCCGATGAGAACCCTTGGGGCAACGCTTACAGAATCGTGTTGGCGAAGTTTAAGCGTCCAGCGACACCTGTTGAAATGTGCCCAAACAAATTGAAGATGATCGTGGACGGTCTTTTTCGGCATCACCACCCAACGCTGTGGCCGCCTACGCCATACGAAGATGCTGAAGATGCAACTGCTCGGATCTCCAATGAAGAGCTACTATTAGTTGCGAAGGGTCTGAATTTGAAGAAAGCTCCCGGTCCGGATGGGATCCCCAACGTAGCACTTAAAACCACGATATTGGCGTTTCCGGACACTTTCAGGACGGCACTACAAAAATGCCTAGATGAAGGCTACTTCCCAGACAGGCGGAAGGTTCAGAAGCTGGTGTTGCTGCTGAAACTAGGGAGGCCACGTGGGGACCCAGTATCTTATAGACCCATATGCCTGCTGGATACCCTCGGGAAGCTTCTGGAAAGGATCATCCTTAACAGGCTGACGCAGTGCACGGAGAGCGATCATGGCCATTCAAAGAGACAATTCGGATTCCGAAAAGAGATCTCGACAGTGGAAGCAATCCGGATAGTCGTGCAGAGAGCAGAGAAGGCATCAAAGTAGAAAAGGATAGGCAACCGGTTCTGCGCCGTAGTGACGATCGACTTTCACTGCCGGGGAATCTTCCGTCGGAGTAGGGTACATCCACCGTCGGGGGCTACTCGAGTCGATTGCGTCGAGGTGTGGGAGCTAAATGGCTCAGAAAGTGGGAGTTAAATGGCTCGACCAAAGTAGGTGGGAGCTAAACGGCTCAAGAAAGAAGCAAATTGAGAGTAGAGGTCCAGCAACGCCGATGCATAAAACAAAATTTAAGAAGCGAGAGTCCCACGATGGTGACCGTGAAGGAGAGCACGTCATGACGGTCGGCTACTCCACATCGGTACACGTCTCGATGGGAACATGAAATAGCCTCCAGCAAAAGCTGAAGAACGCAACGTCACCCGTCTGTCCAGTGTGTGAAAACGCAGAAGAAACACAGGAGTACGTGATCTTCGATTGCCCAAGGTTTGAGGAAGTTCGGAGGGAGATGCCAGTGCTTAATACGGAGAACATCATCGAGGAAATGTGTCGAGAGGAGAGCACCTGGAATGCCGTTAATAGTGTAGTGACGCAAATTATGACTGAGTTGCAGCGCGAATGGAGGGAACATCATTGGTCAAGCAGCGTCGGTGTCCCACGAGGGTGACTGTGCAGGAGGGCACGTTATGACGGCCGGCTACTCCATATCGGTACACGTCTCGATGGGTACACCGAACAACGCAAAATAACGTCGGCAATGGAGAGGACCACATTGAGAGCACCTGAATCCCTGTAAACAGTGTAGTGATTTTATTGTGGAGTGAACATTGATGGTCAGTAGCTCTGGAGCAGAAGAGAGTACCACGAGGGTGAATGTGAGGAGAGCACGTTATGACGGTCGGCTACTCCATATTGGTACACGTCTCGATGGGCACATAAAGCAACACAAAATACTGCCGACAAGAGCTAAGCCAACAGAGAAGTGCATGAGCACAGCCACCCCCTGAAGTAATCGATGCATCGTGGTCTTGGGGGAGAAGGCAAAGGGAAATAAGGAATGTTTTAAAGTGGTTAGGCATGGAAACGAGTCACATTACCCTTTAAGTGAGTCCCATTCAGTGCCAATTACACAACAGGCCAGGCTTATGAAGCTTTTTTCAACCTTATAACCAAAAAAAAACACACACACAGACAAACACCCTCCCCCCCCCCCCACCCCCCACACACACACAAATAGTAGTAAGCGGACTAATCTAAGGGGACACAGTCTACTCGAAGCTCTGGCGAAGCTGGATGTAAGGCTGTGCAACGAAGGGAATGTCAGCACATTCCGCAAAGACGGTCGGGAGTCCATCATCGATATTACGTTCTGCAGCTCGTCGCTTATGGAAGACATGAACTGGAGAGAAAGCTAGGAATACTTCCACAGTAACCTTCAGCCGAATCTCTACAGCATCGGCCGGCAAGCCCCCACTGCATCGAGGAGAACGAGGACCTGCGAGCGAAAGTGGAAGACAACCCAAGTAATAATTTCAGTTCTATTCCAGCCGTATAGCACTCCTCCCGGCTTTGTTGATGACACTACATTCAAAACTGTTTTATCTACCAACACCTCCTCTATGCTTCTTTAAAGCCGAAATGTGTACAAAGTGGCCCACTCTATAGACGGTTGTGAAAACAAATTAATAAAACCTTTCTAAGACCATAAAGATTTTGGAAATGTTCTAGTGAAAGATGTTATGACCACTTGAGAACCATCATAAAACCTATTGGCCGCCATCAAAACCAGCATAGGGCTAAATGGCCACAGTTGTCAAACTTCACGACGATACCGTGGTCGGTTTTTGTTGTTTTGCTTTGTTGCTCTTCTGATTTATTCAACAGTAAATAATGGCTAAGAAAAAAGTTCTACTGTTGCGGGAAATTATGATTGATAGCAAAATATACAAAACAAATTGAGTTTATTTTTATAGCGTATCATGCTCCAAATCATATGCGCATTTAATTTTATGGTGAATATTGGCACGATAAGAGCTGAAAATTAATGCGCCTTGGAAATTATGCGAGTTTACAACAACAAAAACAAAATTGAAAGAAATATATTCCGTAAATTAATCATGAAACTCCTGAAAATTAATGGAATTCAATAAGGTTATCTGAACGAATACCGAAGTTTGTCTTAGATCTACAGTTCAATTGTATTACATTTAAAATTTGGTGTATTTATTTTTCCACATTTCAATTATTTCATATATTTCAATATGGCGATTGCCAGTTTTGCCAAAAAGCCAATTTATCTTAGCAATGGCTACTATAAGACTATCTGGTCGCTTGGTAGCTTTCCTCAATGCCAGTTAGCCGTTTAATGCATTTACTGGAGGCAAAATGGTTTCAAAATGCTTTTTCAACTGACCATAATAAGATAATATGAATGAGTCCTAAAACGGCATTTCAAAACAGCATTTTATGAGTTAATAAAGTCAAAATAAAACCTTTGATAGGAGTAAAAGGAATTTTAGAAGTCAAGGTTTTAAGATCGTTGTAAAGAAGCTGTGTAGGTTCTTATGAACCTGACTAAAATTTGAAACTTATTGGCATCTCTTGCTGCCATAATAAAGCCGAATTGATTTCTAGTGGCTTTCATAAAACTTTAATAAAACTTAATAAAGCTGGATGGTTTTGGCAATGTTACTTGGGAAAGGACTTCGACAAGGAGGTATTTATCGAGGCGTTTCAGACAAATAGCAGTACAATGCTTGACACAGGGGAGTTGACAGAAGCGATAGCAATAGCCTGTGATGCATCAATGGCGAGGAAACTGGAGCCCAGGAACCGAAGGCGCCCAGCTTACTGGTGGAATGATACTCTCACTACCCTCCGCGCTGCATGCCTCCGAGCAAGGAGAAGTGCTCAGAGAGCACGGACTGAAGCTGAGAGAGAAGAACGGAAAATCGTATTTTGCGTAGCGCGCACCGCCGTTAAACGAGAGATCAAGCTGAGCAAATCAAACTGCTTTAAAGAGTTTTGTCAAGAAGCCGATGAGAACCCTTGGGGCAACGCTTACAGAATCGTGTTGGCGAAGTTTAAGCGTCCAGCGACACCTGTTGAAATGTGCCCAAACAAATTGAAGATGATCGTGGACGGTCTTTTTCGGCATCACCACCCAACGCTGTGGCCGCCTACGCCATACGAAGATGCTGAAGATGCAACTGCTCGGATCTCCAATGAAGAGCTACTATTAGTTGCGAAGGGTCTGAATTTGAAGAAAGCTCCCGGTCCGGATGGGATCCCCAACGTAGCACTTAAAACCACGATATTGGCGTTTCCGGACACTTTCAGGACGGCACTACAAAAATGCCTAGATGAAGGCTACTTCCCAGACAGGCGGAAGGTTCAGAAGCTGGTGTTGCTGCTGAAACTAGGGAGGCCACGTGGGGACCCAGTATCTTATAGACCCATATGCCTGCTGGATACCCTCGGGAAGCTTCTGGAAAGGATCATCCTTAACAGGCTGACGCAGTGCACGGAGAGCGATCATGGCCATTCAAAGAGACAATTCGGATTCCGAAAAGAGATCTCGACAGTGGAAGCAATCCGGATAGTCGTGCAGAGAGCAGAGAAGGCATCAAAGTAGAAAAGGATAGGCAACCGGTTCTGCGCCGTAGTGACGATCGACTTTCACTGCCGGGGAATCTTCCGTCGGAGTAGGGTACATCCACCGTCGGGGGCTACTCGAGTCGATTGCGTCGAGGTGTGGGAGCTAAATGGCTCAGAAAGTGGGAGTTAAATGGCTCGACCAAAGTAGGTGGGAGCTAAACGGCTCAAGAAAGAAGCAAATTGAGAGTAGAGGTCCAGCAACGCCGATGCATAAAACAAAATTTAAGAAGCGAGAGTCCCACGATGGTGACCGTGAAGGAGAGCACGTCATGACGGTCGGCTACTCCACATCGGTACACGTCTCGATGGGAACATGAAATAGCCTCCAGCAAAAGCTGAAGAACGCAACGTCACCCGTCTGTCCAGTGTGTGAAAACGCAGAAGAAACACAGGAGTACGTGATCTTCGATTGCCCAAGGTTTGAGGAAGTTCGGAGGGAGATGCCAGTGCTTAATACGGAGAACATCATCGAGGAAATGTGTCGAGAGGAGAGCACCTGGAATGCCGTTAATAGTGTAGTGACGCAAATTATGACTGAGTTGCAGCGCGAATGGAGGGAACATCATTGGTCAAGCAGCGTCGGTGTCCCACGAGGGTGACTGTGCAGGAGGGCACGTTATGACGGCCGGCTACTCCATATCGGTACACGTCTCGATGGGTACACCGAACAACGCAAAATAACGTCGGCAATGGAGAGGACCACATTGAGAGCACCTGAATCCCTGTAAACAGTGTAGTGATTTTATTGTGGAGTGAACATTGATGGTCAGTAGCTCTGGAGCAGAAGAGAGTACCACGAGGGTGAATGTGAGGAGAGCACGTTATGACGGTCGGCTACTCCATATTGGTACACGTCTCGATGGGCACATAAAGCAACACAAAATACTGCCGACAAGAGCTAAGCCAACAGAGAAGTGCATGAGCACAGCCACCCCCTGAAGTAATCGATGCATCGTGGTCTTGGGGGAGAAGGCAAAGGGAAATAAGGAATGTTTTAAAGTGGTTAGGCATGGAAACGAGTCACATTACCCTTTAAGTGAGTCCCATTCAGTGCCAATTACACAACAGGCCAGGCTTATGAAGCTTTTTTCAACCTTATAACCAAAAAAAAACACACACACAGACAAACACCCTCCCCCCCCACCCCCCACACACACACAAATAGTAGTAAGCGGACTAATCTAAGGGGACACAGTCTACTCGAAGCTCTGGCGAAGCTGGATGTAAGGCTGTGCAACGAAGGGAATGTCAGCACATTCCGCAAAGACGGTCGGGAGTCCATCATCGATATTACGTTCTGCAGCTCGTCGCTTATGGAAGACATGAACTGGAGAGAAAGCTAGGAATACTTCCACAGTAACCTTCAGCCGAATCTCTACAGCATCGGCCGGCAAGCCCCCACTGCATCGAGGAGAACGAGGACCTGCGAGCGAAAGTGGAAGACAACCCAAGTAATAATTTCAGTTCTATTCCAGCCGTATAGCACTCCTCCCGGCTTTGTTGATGACACTACATTCAAAACTGTTTTATCTACCAACACCTCCTCTATGCTTCTTTAAAGCCGAAATGTGTACAAAGTGGCCCACTCTATAGACGGTTGTGAAAACAAATTAATAAAACCTTTCTAAGACCATAAAGATTTTGGAAATGTTCTAGTGAAAGATGTTATGACCACTTGAGAACCATCATAAAACCTATTGGCCGCCATCAAAACCAGCATAGGGCTAAATGGCCACAGTTGTCAAACTTCACGACGATACCGTGGTCGGTTTTTGTTGTTTTGCTTTGTTGCTCTTCTGATTTATTCAACAGTAAATAATGGCTAAGAAAAAAGTTCTACTGTTGCGGGAAATTATGATTGATAGCAAAATATACAAAACAAATTGAGTTTATTTTTATAGCGTATCATGCTCCAAATCATATGCGCATTTAATTTTATGGTGAATATTGGCACGATAAGAGCTGAAAATTAATGCGCCTTGGAAATTATGCGAGTTTACAACAACAAAAACAAAATTGAAAGAAATATATTCCGTAAATTAATCATGAAACTCCTGAAAATTAATGGAATTCAATAAGGTTATCTGAACGAATACCGAAGTTTGTCTTAGATCTACAGTTCAATTGTATTACATTTAAAATTTGGTGTATTTATTTTTCCACATTTCAATTATTTCATATATTTCAATATGGCGATTGCCAGTTTTGCCAAAAACCCAATTTATCTTAGCAATGGCTACTATAAGACTATCTGGTCGCTTGGTAGCTTTCCTCAATGCCAGTTAGCCGTTTAATGCATTTACTGGAGGCAAAATGGTTTCAAAATGCTTTTTCAACTGACCATAATAAGATAATATGAATGAGTCCTAAAACGGCATTTCAAAACAGCATTTTATGAGTTAATAAAGTCAAAATAAAACCTTTGATAGGAGTAAAAGGAATTTTAGAAGTCAAGGTTTTAAGATCGTTGTAAAGAAGCTGTGTAGGTTCTTATGAACCTGACTAAAATTTGAAACTTATTGGCATCTCTTGCTGCCATAATAAAGCCGAATTGATTTCTAGTGGCTTTCATAAAACTTTAATAAAACTTAATAAAGCTGGATGGTTTTGGCAATGTTACTTGGGAAAGGACTTCGACAAGGAGGTATTTATCGAGGCGTTTCAGACAAATAGCAGTACAATGCTTGACACAGGGGAGTTGACAGAAGCGATAGCAATAGCCTGTGATGCATCAATGGCGAGGAAACTGGAGCCCAGGAACCGAAGGCGCCCAGCTTACTAGTGGAATGATACTCTCACTACCCTCCGCGCTGCATGCCTCCGAGCAAGGAGAAGTGCTCAAAGAGCACGGACTGAAGCTGAGAGAGAAGAACGGAAAATCGTATTTTGCGTAGCGCGCACCGCCGTTAAACGAGAGATCAAGCTGAGCAAATCAAACTGCTTTAAAGAGTTTTGTCAAGAAGCCGATGAGAACCCTTGGGGCAACGCTTACAGAATCGTGTTGGCGAAGTTTAAGCGTCCAGCGACACCTGTTGAAATGTGCCCAAACAAATTGAAGATGATCGTGGACGGTCTTTTTCGGCATCACCACCCAACGCTGTGGCCGCCTACGCCATACGAAGATGCTGAAGATGCAACTGCTCGGATCTCCAATGAAGAGCTACTATTAGTTGCGAAGGGTCTGAATTTGAAGAAAGCTCCCGGTCCGGATGGGATCCCCAACGTAGCACTTAAAACCGCGATATTGGATTTTCCGGACACTTTCAGGACGGCACTACAAAAATGCCTAGATGAAGGCTACTTCCCAGACAGGCGGAAGGTTCAGAAGCTGGTGTTGCTGCTGAAACTAGGGAGGCCACGTGGGGACCCAGTATCTTATAGACCCATATGCCTGCTGGATACCCTCGGGAAGCTTCTGGAAAGGATCATCCTTAACAGGCTGACGCAGTGCACGGAGAGCGATCATGGCCATTCAAAGAGACAATTCGGATTCCGAAAAGAGATCTCGACAGTGGAAGCAATCCGGATAGTCGTGCAGAGAGCAGAGAAGGCATCAAAGTAGAAAAGGATAGGCAACCGGTTCTGCGCCGTAGTGACGATCGACTTTCACTGCCGGGGAATCTTCCGTCGGAGTAGGGTACATCCACCGTCGGGGGCTACTCGAGTCGATTGCGTCGAGGTGTGGGAGCTAAATGGCTCAGAAAGTGGGAGTTAAATGGCTCGACCAAAGTAGGTGGGAGCTAAACGGCTCAAGAAAGAAGCAAATTGAGAGTAGAGGTCCAGCAACGCCGATGCATAAAACAAAATTTAAGAAGCGAGAGTCCCACGATGGTGACCGTGAAGGAGAGCACGTCATGACGGTCGGCTACTCCACATCGGTACACGTCTCGATGGGAACATGAAATAGCCTCCAGCAAAAGCTGAAGAAATAAGAGAAGTGCACGAGCACATCTGCCTCCCGAAGTAGTCGCTTCACCGTGGTCCCGGGGGGAGAAGGCAAAAGGAAAATAAGGATTGTTTTTAGTGGCATGAAAGCGAGTCCCATCATTGCTCTTGTGAGTCCCACACCGTGCCAAACACACTACAGGCCAGCCTTTTGAAGCTTTTGAATCTTATAAAAAAAAACACACACACACACCCAGACACACACCCACATGCACACACACGCACACACACGCACATACACACACACATAAATACACACACACAAATACACACCTAAACCACTGTGAGACGGCTCAGCAAATGCCGTGTCAGGCTGTTCGCGAATCAGGAACGGATATCGCTATAATATCCGACCCATATCGTATCCCTGCCGGTAACGGAAACTGGGTTGCGGATAGGTCTAAGAAGGCGGTACTATAGATGACGGGCAAGTTACCAGTCCAGGAGGTTGTGTCCACCTCATACGAGGGCTTCGAGGTCGCAGAACTGAACGGAGTGTTCATTTGCAGCTGCTATGCGCAGCCGAGATGGTTGGTGGACAAGTTCTCACAAATGGTAGATCGAATGACAACGGAGCTAACTGGCCGTAGCCCGCTGGTAGTAGCGGGTGACTTCAACGCTTGGGCGTTAGAATGGGGCAGTCGCCTTACCAACCCAAGGGGCCAGATACTGCTGGAGGCCCTGGTCAGGCTCAACGTAGACCTGGCCAACGTAGGTACTAGTAGTACCTACCATATAAACGGAGCGGAGTCGATTATCGGAGACGTTCTGCAGCCCTGGCCTGTTGAAAAACTGGAGGGTGGATGATGGCTACACCTATAGTGACCACCTGACGGTTCACTATAGCATGGTTTGCTATAGCATCGCCCACAGCGCTAGGCAGCGCGCAGAGGAAGGAACACCCACTTCGTTCGTCCGCAGATGGAGGACGTCGGACTTCGATAAAGAAGTATTTAAAGAGGCACTAGAGCGGGAACAGAGATTGAGCACTACCCAAGATCCTCGCGGTGATCACCTCGTAGCACTTCTACACGAGTGTGTGACGCAGCCATGCTCAGAAAGGTCAAATCTGGGGATAGAAGGTTGCCGGTTTACTGGTGGACAGAGACGATCGCCGACCTCCGGAGAACCTGCCACCGAGCTAGAAGGAGGATGCAAAGAGCGCGGTCGGACTTTGAAAGAACGGAGCGCCGCGTGGTGCACTCAAGAAAGAAATAAAGGCCAGCAGACGAGCCTGCTTTGAGGGTCTGTCTTCGAAAGCCAACGCAAAGCCATGGGGTGACGCCTATCGGGTGGTAATGGCTAAAACCAAGGGCACGACAGCTCCAACCGAGCAATCACAAGAGCTATAACAGGTAATCATTAGGGAACTCTTTCCGAGCCACGACCAGAGACCCTGACCTCCTATGATGGCAGAATTGCCCCACGACAATGGCACCGTGGACGAAAGGGACGAACCGACCGTAACAAACGAAGAAATCATTGCGATAGGCAAATCGCTGAAGCTGAACAAAGCGCCAGGACCTGACGGTATAACGAACCTGGCCATCAAGACGGCTATTTTACTGGCGCTCGGAATGTTTAGGGCTGCGATGCAAAGATGTCTGGACGAGGGTGTCTTCCCAGACGCCTGGAAAATTCAGACTCTAGTATTGCTACCGAAGACAGGGAAGCCACCAGGGGACCCATCGGTATATAGACCTATATGCCTGTTGGATACAGCGGATAAAGTGCTCGAAAGGGTTATTCTTAACACACTAACCAAATACACCGAGGGTAGAGGCGGTCAGTCTAAAAACCAGTTCGGCTTCCGTAAACCGAAGTCGACGGTGGATGCAATTCTGTCCGTCATCAAGACGGCCGAATTGGCAATCCAGTGCAAGAGGCGAGGTGTCCGCTACTGTGATGTGGTCAATAGTGCCAGTTGGGTAGCTATCACTGACTCGCTTCAACGTCTTCACGTTCCGGGATACCTGTACAAGATTCTGGGAAGTTATTTCCAGAATCGCGTTCTGGTGTACAACACAGAGGTGTGTGTGTGTGTGTGTGTGTGTGTGTGTGTGTGTGTGTGTGTGTGTGTGTGTGTGTGTATATATACAATCCAACACCCACCGTCCGGCAGTGTTTTTATGGAAGAAAAATGTTTGCAGTTAAACGAACTGTTGTCGAATCGACAAACACTTATAGCCCGGGAGTTGGATGGTGATAGCTCTGTGTGACCCATTTCAGAATGCCTGGTTACTCACGTCCATTCACTTTCACTTACAACAAGCCCCGCATAGACACAGTACAAACATCAAATGGATATAGGTACTGTGCATACACTTCCATCATCAAATCTTACTGTTTTGAGGATGGCACGTATTTAGCAGTTTCGTTCAAATTTAGTTATAATTAGATAGACCTCACCGGAATTTGTTGCTGATATACAGTCTTCATTTGGACGGCTTCCCTGTGATGCTAGAGGAGGCTTTTATGTCTCTACTCTCCGTTATTCGGCAAATATTTTCAGCCCGAATTCTGGTGTACAACACAGAGGTAGGCCAGAAACGTGTTCAGATCACCGCAGGCGTCCCGCAAGGTTCAATCCTAGGCCCGGTGCTATGGAACACGATGTACGATGAGGTACTACGGCTTGAATTTCCGAACAGGGTGAAGATCGTCGGGTTTGCAGACGACATCGCCCTTTAGATATGTGGTGAATCCATCGAAGAGGTGGAGCTAACGGCCTCGCACTCCATTGGCATTATGGAGAGCTAGATGAGCTCCAGGAAACTGGAGCTAGCCCATCACAAGCCCGAGGTTACGGTTGTTAACAACCGAAAATCGGAGCAACACGCGATGATCAGTTAACTGCACAATCGAATCGAAGAGGGCTCTGATGTACCTGGGGGTCATGGTCGACGATAAGTTGTCATTCACCAGTCACGTCGACTACGCCTGCAAGAAAGCCATAGCTATATCGGCATTATCCCACATGATGTCCAATAGCTTAGCGATACAGGGGAGCAAGCGCAGGCTCCTGGCAAGCGTTGCCTTGTCTATAATGAGGTATGGCGGGCCGGCATGGGCCACCGCCCTGAGTACTAAGAGCTACCTCGGTAAGCTCGAAAGTACTCACAGGCTAATGTGTCTGAGAGTGATCAGCGCTAGAGGCACGGGTGGGTTTTTAGTGGGTCGAGGAGTTAGCACCCTCATCCCCACACCCTGAGTTCTTCAGGAGTCTGTAAGCAGATTTTCCATCCCATTAAAAAACACACACACACACCCATACACACAGACATGTGCTCAGTTCGTCGAGCTGAGTCGAATGGTATATGACACTCGGCCCTCTGGGACTCGGATACAAAGTCGAGTTTTCAAGCGATCTTAATACCCTTTTTTCGATGTAAGAAGGGTAAAAAGGGAAGTTGTAGATATTTCATATATTCAGTGTATAAAATGACTTATGGACAGATGTGACACTATAGAATGCAAGCAGGATTGATTAGTGTTTTCAGGTTTTGAACTGCAACGAGTATATTTTCATCTCACAATTATGTACTTTCAGGTATTGTTT
Organism: Aedes koreicus; assembly: GCA_024533555.2. NCBI lineage: Eukaryota > Metazoa > Arthropoda > Insecta > Diptera > Culicidae > Aedes > Aedes koreicus. The sequence goes on from JAHHFK020001150.1 coordinate 139,358, forward strand.
TGGTCCTATCTCCAGGAAGGAAATTTTTTTTTTTTTATGAATTCATTTATTTGTACAGGCTCAATCGAATCAACTTTACAGAGCCAAGTTTTCATGTTTATATACATCAGTTATCTTAGAACTAAGGTTAAGGGGGTGGAACCGACTACTCGCGGCCGTCTCGAGGTTAAAAGGAATTACAATTTTATGGATGGGAAAATTGCGGTGGAAATTTTAAACAAAGCATAAGGAACAATGGTTTTCTTAAATCTAGAATTTCAAATTACAATTTTTTAATTGAACGTTTTCAATTTAAAAAAAAATCACTCACACACACACACACAACACTCAAACACACAACCACAATCACATACCGATGCACACAATTTTCACAAATTTAACCTAAACAAGTAAGTTAATCAAACTACAATCTAAGGCTAATGTTAGTCAAAAACACATAAATGAGTTTCATAAATTCCAGATCGCGTGCAGCCAAAATGTCTCAAATTGGTACATTGGGTTGTCTACCTCGAGCCCGAAGGGAATCATAAAGCTCAGATCTGACTCCACGATGCTCAGCACAAAACCAAATTACGTGATCTGCGTCCTGGTAACCTTGTCCACATTCACAGAGATTGCTGTCTCCCAGCCCAACACGGAACAAATGAGCGTTTAAAGAATAATGATTGGACATGAGGCGAGACATGACACGAATGAAGTCTCGACCCACATCCAATCCCCTGAACCTACATTTCTTAGACACCTTAGGAGTGATGGAATGTAGCCATCGCCCCAAATCTCCTTTACTCCATTTATACTGCCAGCTATCGAGTGATATCTGACGAAAAATATAGAAAAATTCGTTGAAGGCGATTTGTCGGTCATAAATATCGCCTTCCATAGCGCCCACCCTTGCAAACGAGTCCGCTTTCTCATTGTCAGAATCGAACAATGAGAAGGGACCCACACAAAGGTGATAATAAAAGAACGTGAAGATAAAGCACATAGAAGACCTCGTATTTTCATAAGAAAATAAGAGGTGTGCTTTACCGGCCTCAAGGAGCGAATAGCCTCTATAGAACTAAGACTATCCGTGATAATGAAGTATTGATCCGGTGTAAAAGAGGCAGCAGTCTCTAAAGAAAAATGAATTGCTGCCAATTCCGCGACAAAAACAGAACAAGGTGCTTGAAGTTTACGAGCGACGCTATAATTTTCATTGTATACACCAAAGCCAGCAGAGTCCTCTATCAAAGACCCGTCAGTGAAAAACGTTTTGGCGGAATCAACTAGGCCAAACTTTGCAGCAAATATCACCGGAGCAATCATAGGACGATGATGCTCTGGGATACCACGAGGCTCCTGCTTCATGGATAAATCAAAATGAACCGAATTTCCGAAGTCGGAGAAGCAAACACGATTGGGAATATTCAGCGAAGGGCTGACATCCTGTGTTATGTACAAATGGTACAAAGTCATGAAGCAGGTTTGAGGATTCAACTCAAGGAGCTTCTCAAAATTTTCGATCACCTGAGGGTTTATAACTTCACACGTGGTGAGGAGCCGGAGAGATAATTCTGAAAACCGATCCGAGAGTGGCAACATGCCAGCCAGCACTTCAAGACTCATGGTGTGAGTCGAGTGCATGCAACCTAACGCAATACGAAGACACCGATACTGAATACGTTCCAGTTTAATGAAGTGCGACCGAGCCGCTGACTGAAAACAAAAACTACCGTATTCCATAACCGACAAAATCGTTGTCCGGTACAACGTTAGAAGATCTTGTGGATGAGCTCCCCACCAGGTCCCGGTAATTGTGCAGAGAAAGTTGACCCTTTGCTGGCATTTTCGCTTCAGGTACTCAATGTGGGATCTCCAGGTGCACTTTGAATCGAACCAGACCCAAAGATATTTAAATGACATAGAATGAGTTATCGGTGTACCCAAAATTTGAAGCTTCGGATGTGCAGGGTTATGCTTCTTAGAAAAAACTACCAACTCAGTTTTCTCCCTAGAGAATTCGATACCTAACTCTAGAGCCCAAGTAGACAAATTGTCTAAGGTATCCTGTAAGGGTCCTTGCAGATCGACCCCATTGGGTCCAGTGACAGACACTACGCCGTCATCTGCAAGTTGTCTCAACGTACAATTCTCACTCAGACAACCGTCAATGTCTTTGACATAAAAATTATACAAAAGGGGGCTTAAACATGATCCCTGGGGGAGACCCATGTAGCTAAATCGAGAAGCTGTAGAGGTTCCATGAGAAAAGCTCATATGTTTCGTGGAGTTTATCTGAGAGAACTTCAACAGATACTGAATCAAAAGCCCCTTGATATCCAAGAATACAGAAGCCATTTGCTCTCTTTTAGCAAAAGTTAACTGAATCTCTGTGGAAAGCAACGCGAGGCAGTCGTTCGTTCCCTTACCCCTACGGAAACCATATTGAGTATCTGAAAGCAGGTTGTTCGTCTCAACCCATTTGTCCAGACGGAAAAGGATCATTTTCTCCAACAACTTTCGAATACAAGATAGCATCGCGATGGGTCGATAGGAGTTGTGGTCTGACGCGGACTTACCAGGTTTTTGAATGGCAATAACTCTCACCCGTCTCCAGTCATCCGGTACAATGTTGAGAGCCAGAAACTGATTAAACAAGTGCAACATGCGCCTCTTAGCGACGTCTGGAAGGTTCTTAAGCAAGTTGAACTTGATTCTATCAGCCCCTGGAGCCGTATTGCCACATGAAAGGAGTGCGAGAGAGAGTTCTACCATTGAAAAAGGTTGGCTGATCTCATCTATCGAATTCGTGGTTTCGCGAGGAAACATTTGTGCAGGCACAGAATCTGGACAAACTTTTCGCGCGAACTTGAGGATCCATTGGTCCGAATACTCCTCGTTCTCGTTGTTCGTAATTCTGTTACGCAATCTTCGCGCCGTATTCCAAAGGGTATTCATCGACGTTTCACGCGATAGTCCGTCCACGAATTGTCGCCAGTAACCGCGTTTCTTGGCCTTGATGAGGCTCTTAAATTCTCGTTCGAGAGCCGTGTACCTTTCGAAGTGCTCAGGTGTTCCACGTCTACGAAAAACTTTGAACGTCTCGGACTTTTATCGGTAAACCTCGGTGCATTGCGGATCCCACCATGGGGAAGGAGGTTTCCTGCGAAATGACGTTCCTGGAACTGGTCGAGTTTGAGCTTGTAGCGCGCTTTCCAAAATCAGGTTGGAGAGGAAGTTATATTCCTCCAGCGGTGGAAGCCCTTCTACCGTTGTTACGGCTTCATCTATTGCTGTCTTGAACCTTGTCCAATCGATATTACGAGTTAGATCATACGTGACGTTGATGGATTCCGGCGGAGTGAGCCCGGTGGCAACCGAAATTTTAATAGGCAAATGATCACTACCGTGGGGATCCTGGATCACATTCCACGTGCAGTCCAACGATAATGAATTCGAGCAAAGTGTGAGGTCCAACCTACTGCCAAGTGAGGATGGACCAGCCAAGCGTGTAATTTCTCCATTGTTGAGAACGGTCATATTGAAGTTGTCACAGAGGTCATATATCAAAGAAGACCGGTTGTCATCGTACAGTTCTCCCCAGCCTGTATCGTGAGAGTTAAAATCTCCCATGACCAACCGCGGAGCAGGAAGAAGCGAACAAATATCTGAAAGTTGTTTTTGGTTTATTGAGGCTCTAGGAGGAATATAAACGGAAGCAATGCAAAGGCTTTTTATTTTTAATAACAGCCTGACATGCGACAACTTCAATACCCGGAATTGGAGGAAAATTCACTCTATAGAAGGAGTAGCACTTTTTGATCCCCAAAAGTACTCCTCCTCCACGTGAATCCTCACGATCAAGCCGAATAATGTTGAAGTCGTGAATCGGAAGATCCATTTCGGGTGAAAGCCATGTTTCACAAAGAGCAAATGCATCACAACCGATATTGTGAGCTAAAAATTTAAATGATTCCAATTTAGGAATAAGACTTCGACAATTCCACTGCAGAACATTGATCAAATCCCCGACCTCATTTGGAAAATTATCCATCGAAGGAAATGATAGCTGCAAGGAGGGGCCACTTTAATGTTAATTTCTTCAAAAAAGTTTTCACAGTGGGAAGCATTGCCATAACAATGCTTTTAAGAGGGTCAGACATTTCGAGGTACTTGAAAATACCTTCCACAATATCATCAAATGAGAACAGCCCAGATGAAGAGGGGGCTTCTGTTCTTAAAATCGGGGCATCAGGGGTTTTGGATGTCCCCGGGAGAGATGGGAAATCCTGTGTGTAGTTGGCACTTCGAAAACCAGGAGGATTCGGATTATCCTTCTTTACACTGCTCTTTGAATTGGGCATGTGGATTTGGGGCTTCTGTTCAGCTACTTTCCCTGCTCGGATCCGCGTCAGACCTCGCTGTGCGATATTTTAACAAGTTTTCTTACATCCGGTATCCGAACTGGGGGAGAGAGGGTTCTTGAATCGTTCTAAAATTTAGGAAAGACTCACCTCTGTGACTACTCCTACAATCTCCACATCACGAGCTGGAATATAAGCTCTATATTCCAGTGTAAAATGCTGGGAGGAAGCAATCTCATTAGCCTGCTTCAGGTTAGAGACGACAACACGGAGTTTATTAAATTTAACTTTAGTGATCTCTGTCACGGCTGAGAATCGCTTCGTCAAATCAGTAGTTATTTGGTATACATTCAGAGGTTTGATTTTGGGCTGAAAGTAGACAACCCATGGACCGACCGAGTCCATTGGATACGATCGCGGTCGAAATTTTGTTTGTGCCTCCCCATCATCAGGTGGCAAAGGCACTTTTTCAGCTAAACCGTTCATGTCGAAGAAACCTCTTTGGTCATCGCTATTACCAGCACATTTATTGACATAATTGTAAATTTCATCACAAAACTTCAAATAAAAGTTTCACTCCATCGATTACATATTATTACTTGGCTAGTTTCAAGTAAGATAATTAGAGTTTTGTGAAACAATATCGTATGAGAAGAAATCTCATGACTGCATGATGGTGGGAGATTGACAAGAAAGCTTATGATAGTTCATTTCGTCTCATGACAATGAGATGCCCTGTTTTTTCTTCGTCATATGATGGCCGTGAGATTTACCAGCTCTGATCAAGACCCTGGGTTATAACAACCAGTCCGACGGAACTGATGTATACATTGAAGACTTGTCTCATGGTTAAGTAGCCGTTTTAGTCCAATTTGAAAGTAAATAAAACCGGCGGGTCATCGCATGGGCTTCAAAGACATTGTCGTCTGCAGAAATTGAATATCCGCAAACGCAAGAAGAGACCCTAGCCATGTTTTGGTTTGTAGAAAAGTGCGCTAACTACTTCTAAAGCACATGTTTCAATATTCGACCGAATGCCAAATCGAACGAATTTATATTCACATGTGTGCATCGAATTGGTAGAAGAACTGTTTCTCGAGCAGAGACATGGGCACTCGTGCTGCAGCCATATAATTTTACTATTGAATGTGTCCCCGGAGACATAAATATTGCAGAAAATTGTACTCGAAAAAATGCAACAGGCAAAAATGATAACCAAAAATTCATTTTAAGTCGGATATTTTTGAAACTCTCTGGGAATATTTTTGAAAATATCGTTTATTCAAAGTTCTCTCCTAGGCTTGATTTGATGGGTGGCGTTAAGTCCAAGGTGCGGGCATTTGCACCTTGGACTTAACGCCACCCATCAAATCCTGTGTAACACTTGCGCCATCTTTCTTACATACTTTCATTCACTCGTTCTTCAAATCCTTGTCGTTTTGGGAGACCTTCCCTGTTTTCCGGAGCTTGCCCTTCATAATCGCCCAGAATTTTTCTATTGGACGAAGCTCTGACGGGTTTGGCTGATTTGCCTACTTTGGCACGAAAACAACATCGTTGGCTTCGTACCACTCAATCACCGGTTTCGCGTGATGCCACGATGCCAGATCCGGCCAAACTATATTGGCAAAGCGGTAACATCGGACGTTGAATTCATTGGAAGAGACATTTTTTTGTTTGTGTCAGGCTTAACCAAAACTAAAGTGGTCTATTATGTTATGTTATTAGAACATTATCTATGAAGAGTAGAAGACAAAACTATTGTGGAAATAAAGACGAGAATCAATAAATTATGTGAAAGACTAAAGACAACCTATCGAATAACATACGATGAAAGAAAGGTGCTCTAAGTACCCCGCCGGACTAAGTGCTTATTTTGTGGAGATAGTGAATGATATGCAGGCAAAATGTAATCCATGACTGGTGGAGTTGCTCGTTAACCAGTTGTAAAAGAACGCCAATTGTCAAATAGAAGCTCATTCAGTAAACAGACGGCATTGCGGACACATCGGACCACCAGAGGAACAAGAAGGTTTGAGAGTTCCCCTCTGTTCCCTTCATCTATACATCGGCTGCATCAAGCTAAATAAACTCAACGCCCGTGGACACATCCCTTCAACCTTCGGAGACATGGAACATTAAAAGTTCGTCCGGTCTCTGGAAACACAGGATATGCTAAACGTGCCCGGCTTCAATTTAAGAGGACAAAATTGATCATTTCAATGCTTCCAAACTTTCCTAACGACTTCCAAAGACGAGCCATTTCAAAACCTCTCAGCGATAACCCAAGACATCCCCAAAATGGGCAGGAAATTTCAATAACCAAACTTTATCCATCCCACTCCGCTCCGACAACATCAATCAAAGCAATAACCCACCGTCGGCCATCGTCGTTCAGGTTGGGTCCCCATTGTTTACCCACTCTCAATTCAAAGCAAGTTTTAAAACAGCTCACTTTTAATGGCAGAATGACCATTTTCCGTAGCCCGAAAGAGATTTCACCTTCCGAGAAACTCCAATCCGACCGCGCCGGAGTCCCTACTTTCGGGAGCCATAAAAACATTGAACAGATTGAACCGAGCAGCAGTCCCTCACACCATCTCCATCCCAGTAGCCTTCCGAGTAGGTTGCCATAAGATACGACATCCCTCCGACAACCGACTCAGCAGTATTGTCATCTCGGCTGGGCGCTGGCACAGGCAACAGAGTGCTCGGCGTGTTCCGGTTCCGGGAAAAAAAACTAAACTGAAAGAAAGCTGCCGACGTGGCATGAAGAGAAAAATGCCATAGGAAAAGCTGCCTTTTCCAGGTGTGCGACGTGAAAGAAGATTCCTTCTTCAATCCTTTACTTTTTCCCCTATTGTGCCAGTGTAGCAGGAATGGCGCGCGAGAGAGGGAGAGAAAAGGCAGAAAAAGAACCACAGTAAGCGCTTTTCTGGCCGTCGTCGTAAATTGTCGCTGCTCCTTCCGACCGAGTGCTGTTCATGGAGGTGGGAACCGTTCGTGTGGGAGGGGGTGGCGGGCAATAAAAATGAAAAGTTATTAGTATAATAATTTTTATAATTGCGGTGCGCCAACAAGCATTCAGGTGGTGGAGCTGTTGCTTCCTACTTCGGTGGTGGGCAAATTTTGAGACATTCAGTTTCTTCTATTTGAGTTTTTGTGTTAAGTCAGCGCTAGCAAGAATATACTGTGCCGGAAGTGCTAGGCTCATGCCATAAACTTCCAAGATGATTTTATAACGACATTCGCAGATTTTGTTACGGGGAAATGGGAAAGAATGCAGGCGGGTAGGGAGGCATTGAATTATGACCAACAACATCCATTTGGGAAATGGTTTCTTGCGAGAAAAAGCTCCTTGAGAGCAAAGGCATCACCATTTTAACGAGGATTTACTCTACAAAAAAAAACTCCATCCTCCGAAAATGGATCCACTTCCTTGTGTAGTTCAACGTGTTCCTCCGCTTCGGAATTGAAAAGGGAAACAACTTGAAAGTTCTGCAGAAATGATTGGCATAATGAAACGAGGGTTCTCAATTGCTTTCCTTCGGGGAACATTAATTATCAGTTCCCTGCAGAAGAAACTGGAACAATAATTCAATTACCTCGCTGGTGGATCCAAGCAACCGCACAGTATCACTCCCACACAGTTTTAATCAAATTACTTCCTCGCTTGCTTTGATCCTGGCTCTTGAAGTTCCTATGAATTCTATTAAACTTCATCGCCTCAACAGTGAAACAAAAACCGAAACATAATTAAAATTTAAACCATCGCCGCTGGATCCGGCAGGAGGATGCAAGGCAACAGGAAAATACATCGCAAAAGAAGGATCGTGGCCATTCCGTGCTTTTTCTTCCCCCGGAGAAATAAAAGTGCACTTCATTTTGTTTGTCTCTACTGGTCGTCGTCGTTGAAGACAAAAAAAAAACCTACTCTTCATTGGAGCTTTCTTTATTTCAAAAGAATGTTTTTTCAAACATCTTTCAGCTGTGGTTTTTCGTCGTCCCACCTACCCCCTTAGCTGATTGCAATCCGTTGTGCAAGCAAGAAAACCAAAGGATTTTCTGCCCTTTTGTAGAAGTGTTAATGGTGTCTTTCCTTCTTTACCCATTTCTTCCTATCCCTCGTGGCAGGCATTCCCTCTCTCTCACACACACACACAAACACACTAACAAATATACCCGTTTGAAAGATGAGAGCCCTTGCCAAGTCGCCTTTATGGCGGAGGAATGGACTTTCGTTCTTCTTTTTCTGCCCCACCTCCACCCCCTTCAACCTTAATGAATGAACAAATGTCGCCGCAATCCAAGCGCCCATTGACTGCGGTTGTTGTTGCACAGCAACCAAGAGTGCATGTCGCTTGATTAATTCCCCCGCCTACTACAATAAGACCGGCAACGAACGATGCGATGATGAGGATAATCAACAAACATAATTATCCTCATCATGTGTTATGTACAATCAGTCTTACACGCCCACCCGGATGACGTGGATTTGTGTAATCAGGGTCGTAAATTCATCATCGGTCCAAGTTCCCGGCCAGAGAGCCATGTTCAGGATGTCTGAGCAGTCCAAACGCTAATTGCATCAAACTGCTCTGCTGCCAAATCGGTGCCGTAGACACTATAAATTAGCATAATTGATAGTTATCACCTCTGATATGGCCACGTGTCACTCATGAACATTGTTGCTGGGTTATTCGACCATCCGGGTCCAGACGAATTGTACAATCTGCAAAAAATTGGGAATGTTTCAATCAAAAGCTCATTGATCAACGGCTGTGGAAAGTTACGTTGTATGTTTTTAATTTTATGTCGGCTGCATGTAACTAGAGCTGACTCGTACAATGTACGAATGATTTCTGTAAAATTATAATGACTTGGATTTTACAAATTGACCTCCATCATATTCAGATCGGCCTTATCGACTCGAAATGTACTTGAAAAAGAAGCGCAACCCCGTGGAGTTGCCTAGCGTTTTTTTAGTGTTACGGCCATGGGATTCAATCCTGTATTTTTGAGAAGAGCTGCTACTGCATCCTTGGTTGAACTCACTAGGCCATGGTGACTCGTGAGAAGATACTTGAATAATGGGTATGAAATTATAACTCTCGACAGCGCTTTGATTTTGATTTTGGGATGAATTAATTATTCCCGCCCATCCCAGCAGCAACATCAACATGCATGAGTACGATGAAAGAGAAGCAGCGATGGGCTTTTCGTTATTTTCGTAATTTACGAAAATAAATTTTCAGTGCAGAATTTCCGCTATTATGCGCATGTAAAACGCAAATAAAGTAGAACACAAAAGTTGTTACCAGGAGCGCATACTCGTTTGGAGCTAAGTAGGAGAGAAGATCGAATGAAATTGATAAATAAATGTTATGTAGTAGTTTGTCCAAATCCGCCGTCTAGTTGTAGCGAATAAATGTCAGTGCTACAAAATATCTCTATGTCCCGTCCCACAGTGATTCCATTCCATACAAAAGGCAGAAAAAAGTCTAAAAATTAATTTTACATAGCTAAGTTATGTGTTATCAAGTAATTTTGAGCCGCTGATTTAAAATATGCTATCTAAAATGTCATATTAAGCCACGCTTTCAAGATATGGCCACTTTATGGTCTCCTGGAACATCCGGAACATCCGATAAAATGGTAAATTCATTAGTTTCGTCGTAAAGCAATAAGATGTTTTTCAAAACCATTTGTACATAAAATGTAAGAAGTAAAGCGATGTGGAGAACAGTTAATGGCTCTGAGTGGCCATTGAGTGGTCTTCCGGAAGTTCCGGAACATCCGTAAAATTTGATAATTCAGCAATTTCAAACCAATCAAAAAATTTCGCAATATTTGGTAAGTTTGTTGCTTTGCAAAAAATACATGATGTCAATTTTTCATTTTGTCATTAGGGCTACCCATTTTGAGATAGAGTGGTCCAAAAATCGAAAGCTTATAAAATATATATTTTTCGAAAAATTATAACTTTTGAACCACTGAAGCGATTTAGTTTTTTAAATGGCGAAAGAAAATTAAAAATAATGAGTTATAGTACTAAGCAAATGTATGAATATAAAAAATTAAATCTTATTATAAAAATCAAGCGTGGGAATGTCCATTTATTATTTTGGTGGCGATTACAATTTTCATGTAAATTTCATTTAAGAAAATTCAGACGATTTTACGTTAAGTCATTATAATGATTGTAATGATTTTTACAAAATTTGTGCATGCATCTATTTTACCCCTCTTACAAATGGAGGGTATACAAATCTCTTGGAAAATCGACTTTTGATTCGAGGCTCGAAGGACCGAGTGTTCTATGCTGTTCAACTCAGCTTATCAAGATCGCATTTTTTTTTTAGTTTGAAATAATAGCTTCTGGAAGATAAACAGTATCAAATCTTCATCAGCAAAAAACATGGTGAAATGAATTTAGAATGAATTTGAAATGACAACAATAACTGAAATTTATCACTTCATAAATACGAAATGCCAGTGAATGTTTCAGCCAGAACGTAGGATCGATTCGCCTTAGGCATCTCGGGCCTTGAGTCAGCAGTCGGTTTCCTAAGCAATCTATATTTTTTCTTTGTCAAAATATATGCTAAAACTCGTGTCACTCTAAAACGAAAGTGAAACACAACACTTCAGATTTTCTGGATGATCTGGAGGACCATGCAGTGACTAGTCGAAATCGCAAAAGGAATAACTACAGTGAATTCGTTCCCACATTACATGTAAATTTACTTCAAAATAAAAACCTAAATTTATACACGTATCGTGTGATCTTACACTTTCTCCCAGGAAGTAATAGGAATACGAACCCGGATGAGGGCATTGAAGTCCTGGAAACTTGATAACATTACCATTGCATTTATTTTTGAGTTCTCATGTTATTTGATGTGTTGCATGATAGGTTTTTGATCAAAATCCGAATCTGGCCACTTTTCCGGGAGTAGCCGGAACATTAACCCGGATGTATTAGTTGCGCAACTAAGTTCTCGCTGTTTTTTGGTGAAAAAGGAACTTTATTTTGAAAACAAAGGTTACAAACGAATTATTCAAAGTATTGCCCATCACTAGCTACGACTTTTTCCCATCTTTCTGGTAGAACGTGAATACCATTTCGATAGAACTGTTCGTCTTTTGATGCTATCCAAGAATCAAGCCATTTTGAGATGTCATCATATCAGTGGAATTGCTGACCAGTGAGACCATGTGCCATCGAACGGAACAAGTAATAATCGGACGGTGCAATATCAGGAGAATATGGCGGGTGGGGTAGGACTTCCCATTTGAGCGTTTCCAAGTAGATTTTCATGGGTTTCGCAACGTGAGGTCGAGCGTTGTCATGCTGAAGAATCACTTTTCGTGTCTGTGCTCGTATTGTGGCCGTTTTTCGTACAGTTCTCGGCTCAATCGCATCAATTGAGTTCGATACCGTTCCCCGGTAATGGTTTCGTTTGGTTTCACCAGCTCATAATAAATAACACCAACTTGGTCCCACCAAATACACAGCATAACCTTCGCAGCGTGAATATTCGGCCTAGGCGACGATGTTGAAGCATGCCCGGGCAGTCCCCATGAATGTTTCCGTTTTGGGTTACTGTAATGAATCCATTTTTCGTCATCCGTCACAATGCGATGTAGAAAACTCTTCCTTTTTTGCCGCTGGAGCAGTTGTTCACAGACGAAAAAACTCTCTTGGCTTCAAATCGTAAGGAACCCAAGTTCCTTGCTTTTGAATCATTCCCAACGGATGCAATGGCTTCCTTCACGCGGACGATCATCAACACTGAAATCACCGTTTTTGAAGCGACGACGAAATCAATCACGACACGTTGTTTCACTCAGAGCAGCATCACCGTAAACTTTTTGGAGCTCTCGATGTGCTTCAGCCGCCGTTTTCTCCAAATGAAAGAAGAAAATCAACACTTCCCGCAAATGACGATTATTTGGCACAAAATCAGACATCTTCAAACAACCAAAATATATTACACTAAACCAAAATCACTGATTTGGCAAAGCGGTTTGTTTGCCATATGTCTGAGCTTGGTTTATGACGCTTGAGATGTACAACATTCGACCAGCACTTACTACTGGCGCCATCTATTGCTAAACAGCGGGAACTTAGTTGCGCACCTAATATCAATGTGGATCTGGAGTTTTGATATCATCACCATTAAACTAATTTTCGTATTCTCATGTAATTTGAGGTGTCACATGATGGGTTTTGATCTAAGTCAGAAATTGGCCACTTCCCCGGGGGTATCTCCGAAACCAGTCCACCAATTTTAATAATATTTCGTATTGAACCACAGTACCTTTCATTTGGCGGTTGTTTCATTCAAATCGGTTCAGTAGTTGCTTGGGAAACTGAGTTAGAAATTTCGTTCCACACATACACTCGACACACACATAGACACACACACAGGCATGTTCAGTTCATTGAGCTGGGTTCGTTGTCTAAGATATATGTATTTACACTTCATTGCAAGAAGGGAAAAAACCGTGGTAATCTAGTGCGAGATATATGTATTTACCAATCTTACGGGTTTTCCAGACATTCCAGGACTCTGGCGCCCGGAATCGTACTTGCGCAAGTTTTCGCAAGATGAAACTTATATTTTCGGAAAGTTGACAAAAAAAACTTTAAAATAAGCCTATTGTGGAATATGTGCGCATGTGTGCTCACATTTGAAAACTTAGTTGATGTTTTTTCCAAATCTCCATACATGTAGGAGTAAAAAACCACGACCATGTAGGACCCCTATTTTGAAATATTGTAGAGAGCACAATTTTCATCCAATCTTTATAAAAGTTCGGAAAAAGAAATTTCAAATAGTGTACAAAATTAAAAAAAAAATATTTATTGTAAAAGGAGGAAGTTGATTTTTCGACTTTTTACGCCTTGAAATCACTGTGCGTCCTCTCATATGAATGTTAATGTTGAGTGGAAGAGCGTACTTCCAGTTCGAGTTGACGTCTGGTGGCAGGTGATGGGACTACCGATGAGGATACATTCTCCTGAGTAGAGGTTTTAGATATAAGTGAGCTCTTATTCTTGAACCCTGCCCTTCGGTTCAGAAAGGGGTATGGGCGCGTTCTGCCGGCTTGGTCGCGGCAGATTTCATGTGTGAATAGGCTGCCACACGAACATTCAAAAGTGCCTGAAACAAATGGACAGCTGATGCGATGGGGGATCCTTGCCCTGATATTCCCAATTGTAACACGTAGTAAAATGTTTCTTGTCTTCTATAACTAAACGTGTTGGATTGGAGTAACCGATTGGAAACTCATCGGGAATGATCTCTCATATGCATTCGTCAAACCATTCTGAACGGCCGTTGTGAGAATATCATCAGGAAAATCTCACATGCACATAGCATGTTACCAATACTAATGCTTTTCTCCTTTTCCCTTCCCTATCCGATGGCCGCGAGCGGTTGTGAGTCTCGATATGCGCTACTAAAGTCAGCTCTTCAAAAGCAGAAACATCGAGACGACACACAATGGCCGGAGGCCGGACAAAACCTCAAAAATTGATGTTCATATTTTTGACATGAAATATTTTTCCTATTTTTCCCATGCATTAAACTAAAAAATCTAAAATTTCAGGATAATTGGTTGAGATTAAATTTTTTGCCAGCAGTTCAAATTTGGCTGTGTCAGCTAATTTTATGGATTTTATGGATTTCTATGCGCAGAAGCTACAAACATTTGGTGCACTTCAAATATTTGTAGCTCTTTCAATTTTGATCCAATGTAAGCAAAACAAGTTTCATTTTGAAGGAAAATAAATGTTCTTTTTATTCAAAAAATAATCTTTTATTAAATTGTTCTAAATTTTGAAAACAAGGTCGATATATCTGGAAGGTGATCTGAAAACCTTTTTTTACAATCGTAAACTGTACAATCTGCTGAAACAGTTCGGAAGGACCGCATGGTTTACATTCTATAGTAAATTTTCTGTTCTTTCCGATTTTCATGGTCTCGTTTTGCCCCTCGTTGCCCCAAGCAACATTTTTTTTTCTGAAATTTTTTTGTCTTCGATGGAGGCGCATGGTGACATGGTGAACACTTTCTTTTAATGCAAGCACAGATTGTTGATGGTTGTTCAAGAAGTTGTAAGAAGTAGATCATTGATGATGGTTGCTCCAGGGGAAGAGATTTTTGACTGTTTTTCACATCCCACTGTTTTTTTTAGTTCTCTTGAGGTTTCTTTTAACGATTGCCCAATATTTTTTTCAATTGGGCGCAGTTCCGGCAAGTTTGGAGAGTTTTTCTCCGTGGATACAATTTGCACACTGTTGGCGTTATACCATACCTGAGCAATTTTTCCGTGATCGCAAGAAGCGGCAAGAAGCCTTTCTTCAAGAAAGGCAATAAGCATTTTAGCAAGCATTCCTTCACATAAATATTTTGGTTGACAGTGCCAGTTGTCACGAATCTTTTGCTTTTTAGCCCACGGGTGCAAATCGCCTGCCAAACCAAGTAATTTTTTCGGGAACTTTGAAAAAAAATTTCTACTTAAACTGATTTTGAAACTTTCCTTTTCCGGTAACCGTATAAAACTCTTGACCTGGGAGCTGCTTGAAATCAGCCTTGACGTTTGTTTCATCGTCCATTACAACGCAATGAAACTTGGTTAACAAACTCGTGTACAACTTACGCGCTCTTCCTTTGGCTGTTGTGTTTTGCTTATCATCTCGATGTGTCACTGTAACCTTATATGTTGACAGTCCGGCTCGTTGCTCCTTGCACTGTTATGTGGGACTTTAACCATTTGTTTCCGATGGAAAGGTTGGGATTGCGTTTGAAAATGTTGGCCACTATTCTTCCAGTTGCTGCGGCTTCCTGGTTTCGGTTTCATCATGATCCCGGCATCCTGGCAGTCGTCAGACGTTATCCAAACACTTTTATAACATTCGTCACGGTTGACTTGGCAATATTAAGCGATTTTGCCAAATCGGCGTGGGAATAAATTGGATTTTGCTTATGCGTGTGCTTAATTTAGATACGCTGTTCTTCTTGCTCCGACGCCATTTTGATAACTGATTAGAAATTGGCAGAAAAAATAGAGTGAACATTTCGTACACAGACACCTACAAAATGAAGGGTGTTAAAGTTTTTTAAATGTACGATTAAAAAAAACTACGTCATATTTGAGACGACCATGTTTTGACCGTTCCATCCTTTAAATGCTTAACCACCAACGCAAATATTAGAGAGAAAAAACACAGAACTGAGCTACATACAGATGCACAATATATATAACAGTGTATCCATGAGAGAGAGAGAGAGAGAGAGAGAGAGAGAGAGAGAGAGAGATACAAAAAAATTATCTTATATGTATTACGGATCTGCTGTTACCGAGCTACGATTTGTGGCCGTGGAGAAGTCGAGCTCAACGATGATGATGATGATTATGATGGTGGATGGTGGTAGTTGGCAGATGAACGGTTGCTCGCAACACAAGATGGAGGGCTGGGTGGCCGGGGGGGGGGGGGGGAGTGCGCCGTCTGTTTTGTTGTTTTTTATAATTATTGTTTTGGTTGTTAAATAATTATTTTTCTTTTTCGGGGGGGCGAAAACAAAAAAAAAAAATAAATTTTTTTTGTGGGAAAGGAGAGCGTAAAAATATTTTAAAAGAGGGGGGGGGGGGGGTTATTTTTTTTTTTTTTTTGTTTTTGGGGTGTGTGTGTGTTTTTTTTTTTTTTTATTATTTAGGTATTTGTAGTGGTTTTTTTTTTTTTGTTGTTTTTTTTTTTTTTTTTTGTATCTTTCTTGTTTCTCTCTTTTTTTTTTTTTTTTTTTTTTTTATTTCTTTCAAAGATGGTAAATGAACAAGATGTCTTAGATATTATTTTCTAGGATAATCTAGAGGATACACTCTCTTTATATGATTGCAACGACGTCTGGTGATAGCACATTGAAATATTCGATAATACGTTCACGAATCATAGTGTCCGTACAACTTTTTTTTGACAGTCGAGATGTTGAGAGTTTGATTTGATTGTTTTGATTCAAGGTTGAAGTGTTTTCAAGTGTCCCATCAGTAAATTATTGCAAGAAACCAATCAACCACCAAAAACTGGAATCTCAGAAGAGCAGCTGCAATGAAAATTCATTTCAAGTAGCATCGAAACATGAATAGCCAGAAGGATATAGCAAAATATCTGCATGTAAGGAGTGTATCGAATATAAGCTATCCAAATACATTTGCGTTGTGCGCATGTATTTGTGATGGTTTTTTATGCTCTGAACACTGCATGCTGTGCGTTTGACTGTCAGCTTTCTTTTGTTAACTTGTTTGTGCGGTTCAAATTCTGCGTTTTCAAAATGTCGCGTATTGAAAAGGAAGTGAAAATTAAGGTTCTGGACACATGGCTAAGTGAGAAGGGTATTACTATGCGAAAATTGGCAAAGCGGTTTGGAATTCATCATGCGAGTGTTGAAACCATCATTAATAAGTTTGGGGAACACTATTCTTTGGATGAGCTACCAGGAAGAGGCAGAAAACCCGGTTCTTCCAACCCGAAACTGGAGCAGAAAGTGGTATCTCTAATCATGAAGAACAAATCAATGTCAATACGTGATTTGGCCAAAAAAGCAGGAACGAGTGTCGGAATGATCCAGCATATCAAGAGGCGAAACCACCTGAAGACCTACAAGAAGCAGAAAATCTCGAAACAAAGTGCAGAACAGAAGAAGCGAGCAGCAACAAGGGCCCGGAAATTGTATTCGCGTCTTTTGCAGCGTCCGGATGCATGCGTTTTGATGGACGATGAGACCTATGTAAAGGAGGACTCAAAAACCCTTCCAGGTCCACAATACTTTACTGCCGTCGTTGGAGAGGATGTGAGCGATGCGGACAGGTCGATTCAAGTGGAGAAATTCGGTCGAAAGGTACTGGTATGGCAAGCAATATGTTCCTTTGGTTTGAAGTCAATCATTTTTTACACTACCGGAACTATAAATGCGGAAATCTATCGATCTGAGTGTCTCCAGAAGAGATTGTTGCCTTTATATAAGAAGCGTAGTACACCTCCACTGTTTTGGCCGGATTTAGCGTCGGCTCACTATGCCAAAATCACTCTCAATTGGCTTGCGGAAAAGGGTATAGATTTCGTTGAGGAAAATATCAATCCACCAAATTGCCCTCAGCTTCGACCCATCGAACGTTACTGGGCAATCGTGAAGAGGGTCTTCAAGAAGACTGGTAAGGCAGCTGGGAACATGCAGGAGTTCAAAAAAAAATTTGGGCTCAAGCGTCCAAAAAATGCGATGCAACACTTGTCCGGAACTTCATGAAGAGCATTCGATCCAAAGTTCGAAAATTCGTGAAGTAATAACTTAAATTTCATCCGGTCTTCATTATGTTCAAGTTTAACCTCGTACAATAAAGGATCAATTTTTTGTATGAATAAAATATCGGTTTTCAACATAATTTGAAAGAAAGTTTGTGGATAGCTTATTTTCGATACACTCCTTAAACGATAGTGGTTTGAAAAACTCTGTTTCTAATAACTAACCAGAATCGGAAAGGACGCTTTGAAGAAAGATTTTGTAGGTATTCCTTTTACAGCATTAGGGCAACCGTAAACATAACGGTGGTGGTAGCTCATTTTTCAATATTTACATGTTTTTATGTTACATAATCTATTATTTATTCGCCAACTTTACCAACACTTTACCAACACTTATCACTAATTTTAAAATGAATATAGAACTAAGAAAAGGATATGCAAAGTTAAAAATCCAGATATCTCAAATGGAATACGAAGCGGAAGATCTGCACGATCCGAAACACTGCTCAACAGGAAATGGCAATGTTGCACTATTTACTTTGCTTTTCGCTGTACGCGTTCGGGCATGCATATGTGTGTGTTTGTTTTGTCTATCAATGTGGTTCAACGTTATCTCGTTGACGAGTGGCGCTTCTATATGTCTCTAAAAGTTAGAAATAGTGAAGGGCATCTGCTTCGTTTCAGTTGAGCGAGCTGAAGCGAACACGAGGGTAACGAGGGGCAAGGGAATAGGCAAGATTTGGCAGGTGATTTTGAGTATTCAGCCAGCAACCGTTCGAGGATTTCCCCTGAGGAATTATCTCAAGAAAGTCGGCCAAGTCAACAGACTGATGATTTATGGCGCTAAAGCCACCAAGGTTGTTATAAACCTTAAAACGATTTTGCAAACGGTTACAAGTTATCTGACGGTTTGTCGGTGAACATCAAAATCATTGCATTTGTTTATTCCTATCGCCGTCTCATGGTATGTTCACATAACTGTGTCCGGACCGTCTGAGTTCCGATGGAATAGTTAAGCAGCACTTCCGTTTTTACGGTTTCTGCCAGAAAGATGCTAGTCTTCCGGTAAAATTAGTGTTGTTGTCCGATTTGTTGATTTGCTGGTTCACGAATGGGTGATTTGATTTTTGGCAAAAGTCAAGTACAAAACTGTGGCACACTTTTTGGTCATAAGACACCAAATGCGAGCCAAATCTATGCTCCCTATGCTGGGTCTTGAAGCAAAAATACTCGAGTACGAGTGTGAGTTATTCTTGGACCGCAACTCTGAAAGCATCTTAGTTAATGCCACATCGGCGGAGCTCAATGGAATGGACATGTCAACTTGGCGCCTCATCACGGCAGCAAGCAGTATCCTGAATGAAACGATTCTGGTGACACACATGAATGGAGACATAATGTTGGAAATAGCACCTTCGAGGACTACACTATCACAGTGTCTCAGGATATGCTACGACGCAGCGAGTGGCCAAATAGGGAGCATAGTGCGTACCGGGAAGAGATTCATCAATCAAGAGGTAAATATGAATGAAAGGGATCCAAGACTGATTCAGAGTCAGATAGATATGGAACAATCTATGGGCGTTTCGGGGAGAGACAACATTTTTAAGATGGCATCATGGAATGTTCGAGGATGTTGCAGAATTGACAAACGAAATGCTATTGATAGAAAGCTGTCAGAGCATAATATTAATATAGCTTTACTGCAGGAAGTAAACCCGGATTGCAGTTCAATTGTGACGGATAACTTCTGGTGGAATATTTTGAAGGCAGTGGGTAACAAACAGAGAGGCTTAGCAGTACTGACAAGAAGATCCGGGGGTGTTTATGTGCGGTGTGTCGACAGAATATCTAACAACATAATGAAAGTGGAAGTATCAATTGGATACGGTCAAAATTGGAAAGCTTGCACACTGATAAACGTACACGCGCCGAATAATGGAATTTCCAGTTTTTTTGCGGAACTTGGACATGTTTTACTATCTTGTGGAAATAAGAAAGACGTTCTCATATGTGGCGACTTCAATTCTCAGCAAGGCATTACGGATTTATATCAAGACGAAAGCGAACTTATTGGAAAGTTTGCAGGACACGATAGGGCTAACGATAATGGAGTGCAAATGAAATTTTTCATGCGTACTCATAGACTAGTATCCAGAAATACTATGGCACATACATCTGTGCAGAAAACGTGGATTTCCCAAGGAAAATCGTCCCAAATAGACCATGTGTTAAGTGATGTTAAATCAAAATTATTCATAAAAAAAATTCGTGGATACACGATTGATGATGTTCAAACTGATCATAAGTTGGTAACGTTTGGAATCCAGATCAGAGGCAAATCGTCAATAGGCAACAACAACTACAAAGGTAGTACGTATCGAACAAACGCCATCACGAAATCTTCAATCAACTGGGATGTATCACTACTGCAAGACGAAACCTTCAGGAACAAGTACCAAAATAGTCTTGCCAAAATATCGATCAACATGGAAGATTACGCATCATCGACTTCGGAACTGTGGGACAAGATGGTAAACAAATTAAAGAAAGCCGCAACTTCATCTATCAGCAAGACAGCAAAGATTCCAACTTCCCCAATCCGTCGTTTAGCTTTGGCTAAACTGAAGAAATGTATATTTTGGAGAAATAAATGCCCTTTGAGCTCACGCAGATTAACGGACCTCTCTGAAGCGCAACGAAAGTATACAAAACTTTGCGAAGAAAAAAACGAAAAGGATGAAATGGAGTTCTTTAAAAACCTTAAAGAGTTTAAACCGATGGAAAGAGTCAAAAGGACCTATAAATACGTCAAAAAGTATAAGAAGAGGAAGATAATTGCAAAGAAAGTCTTGGATATTCCTTTGAATCAATTCATAGAACCAGCATCGATGGACTTACTTCCCAAAGAGCTTGAAACAGTAATTGGAGAGGATACATCTCTGGAGACTCCAGACACTTTCCCCATTGAGACAATTATCAAAAAATGTAAGAATGGAAAAGCCGCTGGGGAAGATGGGATCCAGGTTGAGCTTTTAAAATATGCAGATGAATCGACGCTTGAAGAGTTCAAAAGACGACTTAAGAGAGTTTGGGAGGAGAACAGCATCCCTTCAGGGTGGCGGAAAACCCTAGTGGTACCCATACCTAAAAAGAAAAGCCCAAAGATGGCAAGTGATTTCAGAAAAATTGTGTTAGCTAGTACAGGCTACAAAATCTACACTAGCTGGATTTTAGGCCACCTTATCGGATGTACAAGACCTATCGGATCAGGCAGGTTTCTTGAGCCAACGATCTACGGTAGATCATATTTTTGCAGCACGCCGTATTTTAGAAGAAAAATGGAATGCTGGCGACGACATAATAGTGATGGCTTTAGACATTCACAAAGCATTTGATAATATCAGCCTGACGGCACTACCAGACGTTCTAATGGGCAAAGGAGCATCAAAAGGTCTAGCCAACAAAATAACGCGATGTATCAACATGGAGGAACAACAGGTCCTCTGGAATGGTCAAAAGACAGCTCCAATGCAACGTACAAGAGAGGTGAAACAAGGATGCCCCCTCTCTCCGTATATATTTGATCTTATCATGGAAGAAGTTTTAATTACCGTCGAGGATGAACTGAATGGACTACTTAAACTCAACCAGTCTGGCAAACTCAAGTTTCCGATTATTCTTGTGTACGCGGACGACATTTTAATAATCGCAAGAACAGTAGAGGACTTAGATAGGCTTCTACCAGTGCTCCAAAATTACTTGGGGGAAGTGAACCTGAAATTGAATGAGCAAAAATGTCAAGTAATGATAAGATCACCTACGGGAATGTCTCCTCCAGAAATAACTATAGCTGGGCATGTCTACAAAACAACATCTTCGTTATTCTACCTTGGAATACCGATAACCGAGCGATTAGACCGGAATATAACCACTCGCAAGCGCTCACGGGATGCAGTTATTGCCTCAAGAATCATACTAGATTTTCTAAAGGAGAGGAGACAACCAGTCAAGATAGGCACGGTTCTGTATGAGACGTTTATTGCTCCCACTATGATGTACGGCACTCAAGCCACAATACTCACGAAAAAATCTAGAAAGTCCCTGAGGAGGTACCAAAATCAAATATACGGACAGATTAAGGCATTATGCCAACCCGATATAGGTAGTAACTCCAATTGTAATATTGGGGTCATGTTGTTCGAAGACCGGATAATCACCTCTTAAAATTGGCGGCTGAATACAGGTTGCCTTACAAAAAACGCGGTCGACCTGCTTTCACATGGTGGGACACCATAGCCCAGAACATGTGGAGATTTGAAAACATGTCGGCGGATGATTGGTATGATATCGTTGAC
Source organism: Aedes koreicus (assembly GCA_024533555.2). Taxonomy (NCBI): domain Eukaryota; kingdom Metazoa; phylum Arthropoda; class Insecta; order Diptera; family Culicidae; genus Aedes; species Aedes koreicus. Next base: position 161,372 of record JAHHFK020001150.1, read on the forward strand.
AATAGGGAAGAACTTGAAAAGACAATCCTAGAACTACACAAATTACCTGAATCAGGATCAGATGATGAGTAAGAATCTAAGTAGAATAAGATGAAATTAGGCTTAGGCAGTGAACTGTGAGCACTTATAGTAACTATAGGAGTGATGGTATTTGAAAACCAATACTAAAGTCAAACAAGCGTGAAGACGATCTTCCACTGTAGATGTTTTATTTACGAATTCGTGATAATTAGTTATCGCCGCATATTAGTTTGTTTCATAATGTTTCTCGTTTGGTCAAGGGATACAGGTTTCTGTCAATGTCAACGGTAATGTTCGAGGAGTCCTGCCAAACACCGATTCTGTCATCTGTCATCTGTCACTGTCAATGTTGATTTGCACTGAATCGTCCGTTTTTCTCACTCACATAATTAATTCATAAAATTGCTGTAACCACATAAACTCTCTTCCATTTGTTAATCTTTATAAAATAAATGAAATAAATTGTGAACTTTAGAGGGCTGAGTGTCAGACATTTTTAAGTTGGTCAGGATGGAATTTATGCAGGCGGTTTGTTGTCTTGAGTTTAGGAATGTCTTTGTTTGGACTGTCACTGTATCGTGGCGGAGAGTGAGCCTCCGTATCGTTGAACCATTCGGCGTCCTGAGTCTTAACGAGGTAAAAACGGAAGAAGGTTTATGATGGAATGACCGCTATATCCTTTTAAAAAGCTCGGGACGGCCCGTGTAGGAATGTGTTGGGATTCAATATGGGTTCGGGATCCGGGGGGAACTCCATTCACACTCATAGGGTCGTGGGACCCTGATCACTGAAATTGATCCTTTTAGAAGAGGATTATAGTTTTCCCCGATTTTATTGTCTAATACTGTATATTTTGAGCAACCAATAAGCATCTATATCGTACTATACCTATTAAATAACTGTGTTGAAGTTCATAATCATTCCCAAAATTAATCTTAACATAACGTTGATAACTAGATACCATTAAGATTCTATTTCAGATAAACCCCTCATAGCCTGCTTCTGATTCTGATGACCATAGACGAAGGAGATAATTTTTTCTCCAAAAGCTAACGATTTTTATACTGCTAAAGCAATTTGAGATGTCATCAAAATCCTTATTGTTTTTTTTATTTTTTATTTTCTTCCAGACAGTACAAAGCTCTGATGCCCGACTTATGATAAACTATGAATGAAAACTACTGCTGAAGCCTACTTTATATTCTGTTAATTTTCATAACATGAATTATTTATTGTATATTACTTTTATCACTAAAATATCTGCTTCTTATTATTTCATCACCAAATGATAACTATGTGTATATTTTATTGGATATGAAAAGACGAGAAGGTTTTGTGCCTACGGGAGAAGAGATTTCACAATTTTCACTCCCGCGGGTTTTCCTTCACCATATAAAAAATAAAATGAAATCGTAAAGCATATTCAGAGTATCCGAATAGTTTTACCTCAACGCCGAAACTCCCACGAAAGAACCGTCATTCGAAACTGTTTTGATAATTATTATTTACAAACGTTGTTCATAATCTAATATTCAATTGAGGATAACATCCTACTGGACAGAACAAATGGTATATATATACTTAACATTGGAACTATCAGGAAACGTTTCAGGAGTGACGGAGAGCAACATTATTCTATAAAGAACGTTCAACACGAGCGCTGATTTTGAAGAGATTTTCGTACAATATGTTTAGGTAACGGACGGCGACAACCAACAGCGGGTAAACTAATCACCAACTTAACTTCTTAAATATGCAAATAAGTAGATTGCCATACAGCTTGCTGAGCGTATCCTGAAACTTACCCTCCCAACTAACACAATTCCACCCTTCCCGTGACACTTATGAGGGGTCGTGGAGTTCTCCGCATCTCTCTTAAGTAAGTGTCGGACTAACATTCCTTCCTTATTCCCACTAATTGCAAGGACGTGGCCAGGACAGCTCTGGCCTGCTGGAAGGCGACACACCCTTTATCTAAGAGGTAGGGATTACTACCAAATCACTATTTAACAGCAACCGATGAAGGTGCGTCTCCCTCTTAACAACAGTTCAGAGCTTGTACCACCTACGATATTGTGCAACCTGGTTTATGCTATGCTATGCTATGCTAAGTCAAGTACCAAACTGTGGCAGACAAGTTGTTAATCGACTTCTGTTTTGAAACCTGAAATATTGAAGAAGAATGATGAATTTAAGTTTCCGACGTATTGACAAATAATGGCAACACTGACTGTTTTCTCACTCGAGTAAGGCTCTTACCCGGCTCCGTTAATACACCATAGCAGCCAGGCAAGAAAAGGGTCGTGGCCTGCATGGATTGTCATCGTCGATTTTCTTGAAGCTTGTAATCAACTACTCACTGTTTGCTAATAACTGCTGTTGCACAACGCTAATACAGTCATAATCCGAGGATTAAAATCTTGTTCACCATGAATGAACAAAATGAGAGAACGAACCGTCCGGGTTCCCCTTTAAAATTTTCATTATTCTGTCAAGGAAGAGCAAAACAAGAAGCAAGCGAATAATTGGAAACTGCAAGCGGATTAGTGTTTATTTCTGTTATGAGGACATTGGTGCGGTTGAGGAAAATTGCAACTTCATGTGGCAGTATGGGAAAATAAGTGGAATGTCGCCTGGGGGAGGTTTTCAGTTCTAGTCAGCCAACCGCAAATTCGTTTCAATTCGAATTGTTGCTTTAAAAAAAACAGTTCAGTAGCAACTACCTTGAATTCAAGATACAAACGCATTTTTCATCACAGTGAGTCCATTGTTTCGAAAAATAGGATGGTTAATAGCCTTTCTTCCCCCGATTTGATTTCACTCATCCGTTAAAATGCTCGATTCAGAGTGAATCCATCCTCTCACCTCATTTTTTTCCGAAACCCTAGAGGGAAAACACAACGCTTCAAAGCAAACGATCAGCTTTGTAAAAAAAAAAAGAGGCACTCATCGTAAGTATGAAAGCAGTCCATCAATCACCCATTCAGACAAGCATGAGTTTCCATGCTAAACGAAGAGTAAACTCCGATACGGGCAAAAGGCTTAATGCACTTGAAATCCCCATTCAAGTCATGCCAGTTTTCAAAGTGCACTTTGATGCGAAAACATCACACACGCACATGGACCCCCCCCCCCCCCCCTCCACTCCACCATTGTAAACGATTGGCCTACTTGATGCACCACAACACTAATTTGAGCGTTTCGTCGAGGGCAACATTTTCATAGGAAACAAAAAGCTTCCCCCAACTAATTCCGTTCCGCTGGGAATGCGAAACAGTTTCCACATTCAACCTCGTCGAAAGCTTTTTGCGCTGTAAGAATGCTGTACGGGAAATTCCGACCGTTGAATTAGATAGCTGCGGCTGCCGATGGAGAGGTTCATTATTGGTGAACAATTTCCGCGAGGCTGAACATTTTTCGCATGCCTTGTCGAAATTTGAGGAGGCGCTTGGAAGTTGAAGTTGGAATTGAAGCCGGTCATTTTGCATAGATTAAAATCACTGCTCGGATGAAATGAGCTTGAAATTTAATCGAGTTCATTCGAGAAGAGAGTGAATTGAATTCAATTTCAAGTTAATTAGAAAAAAATCCAAAGCCTGCTGTGATTGCCAGTTGCCAACAACGTGTTGCACTCACTGCAAAGAGGCACGAGAGGTTGGGAAAATAATTCGTTCTAATCACCCGACGTTGCGAATTGCGGTAATCAATAAAGCATCATTATAATAATTAATTGACCAGAAATGATCTGATCTCACGCAGCATTCCACCCTTTTCACTCGATGCGACATTATCGCAGTGACAGCCAGCCACATTCAATCACATTGCAAAACATGGCGCTAATTTGTGTCAACAAAATCTGGACGATGCCCGTTTTGAAATCATGGCTTGCTTAGTTGCATTTTAATGATTTTTTTACCACCCAGATGACAGATTGTTTTATTTGTGATTTTAATTTTGTGAATTTTAATTAGAACTCAAATCGCGCAACGCCGGCGATAGGGATTTGCAATTTCAAATCTAAATGTAAATGAATGCAACACAGACAACTAACGATAATCCGGCTCGGGGGTGAAATAAATCGCTGGCACTTCATAACCATCCGCATGCGGTGCTGCCAACCAAACGTGACAAGATCTCACCCGAAATTACAAAATTAATATGTTTTCCCTCCAGCAGCTGCGTCACACACGGCGCACTGCATTTCAGCGAAAACCCTCTCAACTCATGCAAGACATATCCCTTCGAAAAGTGTGGAAACCGCAGATACCGCAAGCCGAAATCCATTACGTGTATGTGTACAAGGATATGGCTTCATTAGCTAAAGTACATCGCAGCTGAGCCATCAGCCAAATATCCCATACTTGAGGAGCGGGAAATGCATGCAGCGCCATAGAACTGCGACTTGACAGCTCCGTGCACTGCTTTTACGTGGCAGACAAATGGAATTTCACAAATTTATTGCTGCGGTTCGTGAGTCTAGACATTGGGATGAGAAAGAAGCTTTGGTGCTTAAGAATCGTGTGCGATGTGTCGAAATTACAGCGAAATATGTCAGGGCTGCTGCATTTATTCATTTCGAAGGATCATGCATTTTTCGAACGGCATTAACTTGGATTGCTCGGATTGTCCAAAAGTCTGACAGAAACATTCAGCTTGATATGTCCGTTCCGTGCTTACTGTGGGGGATTGGAATTCCCCAATCAGCAAATTGAATTCCAATCCTGCGTCGCCCGAGATTGACCCCTGCGCATTTTGATGGATGGATGAATTGAATAGCCATGGGCATCGTCATCGTCCGGGGAAATTTATGTATTAATTTTCTTTTTGTGTAATTTTGGAACGCTTGGAACGTTTGAATGTGTTTGCCCAGCGTTTTCAATTTGGAAAATTGGTACAGGATTACCGATGATTTTCGGAAATATGGAATGCCTTTCCATATGACTCTTAACTGAACCTATTGACAATGGCTTTCACAATTAAAGACTGTACTCGAAAAATATTAGACACAAAGAATAGCTTGTAACTTTTTCGTGTGTGAGTAAAATGGGATGAAACTGATTTAACTATCTTAGCATGTCTGATAAGCTTGGTGATGGACTTAATATCGCGAATAAAAATTATTGTTAAGGCTGTTTATCCAATGCTCTGGACTTCAGGACAGTTTGAATAACCTGCTTCCAAAATTCTCTCAGTATGTTCATTGACCTTTAGTAAGATTCAATTAACATGATTGAATGCGTCTTGTAACTTTTGTGTAGCTCGAAAAGTTATTGTTGCAATTGTTGACCTTAATTTTGAGCTACAGAATAGTTTGGATGACCTCGAATATCCTAAAAAGATGTTTATGTTCGTTTGCTTTTCCAAAGAACTTCCTTTTTGCATAACAAAAGTTACTGTTTTAGCTATGATTTCTAAGCTCTGAACTACTAGACGGTTTGGACAGCCTCGAATACCTCAGCATATTGCATTGTAACGGAGACAGCGAAGTCGCGTGGACTGCTTCAAGACAAACTCGTATTCGTGGTTTAGATGTGCGTTTTAATAAGTTTTGGGTTATTAACAATTTTAATCCTCTTCGTTTACACTCCGGCAGTTTTGTAACAAAATGTCTGAGAAAAGGCCGACTTCTGATGCCACTAAAACCCGTTTCCCATTTACACATTTGGAAACCTCCCCATGGGACTGCCCTATGGTATTACTTCCTGAAGGGTCTTGGCCATTTGGCTACTATAGAGCCATTTGGATCCTAATCCTTGCCACAACCAATTTGCTCTCGCCTTACTTTGTGGAGCCATTTCGCTCCTACCCTCAACGTCATCGAATTCAGTAGTCACCGACATCGGATCTACCCTTCTCCGACGGAGGATTACCCGCCTGTGGATAGTGAGCCATTTAGTTCCTACATACTAACGCAATCGACTCGAGTAATCCCGACTGCGAAACTACCATACAACATCACCCGAGATCGAGAACCCGCTACTTCATTCAACTACTCGCTTCTTGATTCTCCCGCCATTTTCGCTGTGACCACGTGCTCCGGTGACTCATGGACATCTGCGCACTCCGGACAAAAGGGTGACGCTGCGTGGCCGAATCGATGCAAATATT